>DWTO01000177.1:0-25372 GCA_018244755.1 Jemadia pseudognetus
GAGTGCAGTACACTCCCATGTTTCACTAGTTACTTTGTCGTCCCACTATGGATTAGGATAAAACCAGACTCAAAGACACTTTCTACTACCTTACCTACTAGAAAATCTAAGTTGGAAAAATCTAACACTGCCCGAACCGGAATTTGAACCGAGGACCTCTGGAACGGCAGTTGCGCTTGCAAGCAGCACGACCAACAACGCACTCTAACTCATAACAACATTTTTCAATCAAGTCTAATGTTATATTAATAATTAAATAACATTTGATTCGTTATAGGTAGTTGGTTTTCAAATGATGTCAATAAGTAATTTGATCACCTGCGCATAACGCAGACACGGTCCCGTCCGCTCATCAATCGATTGCGATTAATTAAACTGTTCTCATTTATGATCGTGAATCACGTTGGAGAACGTAAGTCGACAGCGACCGTTCGCCAGCTCACATGTAAGCGAACCTTGCTCGTCCAGCGCGTACACAGTGTAGTACTGACGGAAAATGAGGCGATTATTCATTTTGTGCTTTATTGCTGTTCTATCCGCTGAAGAATCCAAAAAGAACAAAGCAAAATGTGAAGACCTGCTCGTTAACAACAAACCGCATCGGAAGGAAATTTTAGGTTTGGGATTAAATCGGCCGTACCAACTGTCGTATGAGCAAAGTGAACATCGCGTGTACTTCAGCTACAACATCGGCAAAGATGAAGAAGACTCCTTTGAAATTGGATATTTAATAAAAGGCCACCACGAGCACAAGGTCATGAAGTCAGTGGAGAACGGTTTCGCAACAGCGATTGATAATAAAAACGGCGTTCTGTACATCGGCGGTAGCAAAGGTATTTTCAAAAAGAACCTCAAACTCAACGAAAGCGAAGTAGAAAACCTGATAAGCGAACATAATATATGGGACATATTCTTCAAGGACCACCTGTATTTTATCACTTACCCTATGCAATATCTTTATAAGTTGGTCCTTGAAGAAAAAGAAACAATGACAGTTGAACGCGTGCACCATATTCACGAGCAAATATACCAGTTCGCGATAGACGCTGACAATGACGTGTATATAACGAATATCACCGGATTATTTAGAATAAAAAGTGGCACGAATGATAGACTTCGGTGCGACGGACCCACCGTCTTTAGAGCGATCGAAATCAATGGCAAGGGCAAAGCGCATTTCAGTGCTAAGAACGGGATTTATGTCGTTACCAAGAGCAATAATACTTTGGAAAAAATTGCCCACATTAAAAACCTCTTCGGCATAACTTTCGATGGTGAAGACAATATTATTTATTCGGATCCTCATGAAATTGTAAAGTTGTTACCGGGAGCTTGCAAGTGAAATATCTTCTCTGATCTTTGTAACTATGTATTTGAATGTCCGGTACAGCATATGTTTGTTTACAAATAACATTAGGTAGATACTTAAGTCGCGTTACATCCGTAACTCCTGTAGTTATGTTCTTGGTTACAATGGCAGTTATTTACAGTTTACAAATAGGTATATAAAAATATATATATATATATATATATTTTTATTACTCACATTTTCATATCATTGCATATCTCAATGTATAGATACATTCATTGTTAAGTCGACCTTCACTTTTAATTACTTTTATTAATTACATATGATTAAAATTCGAAAAGTATTTGTTCATTAAAGTAATGTTAGCGTATGCTAAGAAAATTAAACGTCATTACATAAAATTCTTAATTTCTTTTTTTAAATAATAATTATTCATTTAATTTCTTTTTCCAAGTGCAGAAGCTAACAAAATATAGGTATCTATATACTCCATAATATACACACATGTTTTTTTACAATATCCGATTCAGTACAGGGTACTGTCACTAGTTTGTTACTACTTGTTAACATGCTAAAATAAATTATAATTCAAAACCCGACGTTCAGTCACCTTGTGCTCACAATAAAATAGAGCTATTATAACAGTAGAGAAGGCGACCCAAGTAAAGAGTGGTCTACTGAATAAAGAAAATGAATTTCTCTTTTTAATTTCTTTTTAAATTATTGTATCCTGCACCAAAAAAAAATTAAGTTACCTATACCACGGGTACCAAATGCATATTCTTTCTCTTTCTATAAAAGCAACATTTTAACTTAAATACGCGCTTATGGCTGGCCTAATCTACCTATATGTTATCTGTATGCAAAACAAGCGCGTAAGTTGAGTAGAGCTGGTAACCAATCGTGGCCGACAAAACAGATAATGGCCACGTCCAATGTCACTGTTATCAACCGTGTAATTATGACACAGCAGCTGCTGCGCGTTCTATTTTCAAATGACCCAAAATATTACCCGAGTGAACGGTCGGATTATATGACTTCAATATTACCTAAGAATAGCATTTCGAGTTACGAGGGAGAGTTGGAACAGGCAGCGGGGCGACTTGGACTGTTTTTGACAGTAAACACGTGTTGTGTAACAGTTGAGCCACGAATTGCCGTAACTTGTGCAACATTAGCACTGTCGTCGTATGGGACATCTACACGTGGAAACTTCATATACGCTTCGGCATGCCATCTTTTGAAAAAAATATTCAAATTGCTATACACTCAAATGTCACATATCTAACATCAAATTAGAATTGCAATGAATAAGAATTAGAATATAGAATTAAAATCATATCAGTTACTGTGTTAAATTTTTATTTATATTAATGTTACAATAAATAGGTAAATAAATTATAAAAATACAATTTTATTTCGACTTCAGAATAAATCTAAAAAAATATTATACATACTTAAAATCTTTGTGTTAAGTTTTAACATTTTACATTTTAATAGGCAACCACAGAAGTGAGTTTTTCTATTATGTAGCGACACGTCAAATATCTACTACCATCTTGGCATGCTATGGAAACCCATTCAGCCAGCCAGGTCGTGCCAGACAATTCAACCACGCCAACGTCCATCAGGTAGGCAAGCTAAGCGTGCTCCATACATACCCTTGAATGGACGTAGCAGAAATAAAAACTTACTAATAACCAGCGCAATTATTTCCTTATGACGTCACGAACGTTCTGGCACTCTGAATCTTGACTGTTTATTGTCTTCCAAAACGAGCTCTTTTTTGTAAAAAAATAGTAATAAAGATACAAAAAAACTAATTTGCTTCCATCCTTTTTAATACTTGCTAGCAGTGTTCATAGTAACATTTAATAATAATTTAATTACAATACAAATTATAATTTCGTAATAAACAGAGTTGTTGTATTTCTTTGGTAATCTAGTTTTAATATCTTAAAAATAACGATAATGGCACGATTGATATATTATTAATATATAAAATATAATACTTTAGCTGGAACTACATGTACCCTACGGAACTGTGTATGAATATAACCACCTAGCTAGACGATACTTCACCGGCCACCCCAGTGCAGCGACGATTACTGACCTGCTCGAACCTTGACGATTACTATGTACGGATAACATACGGCACCCATTACTTAGCGTGCGCTCAGAAACATGGATACTCCCGTCAATATGTCTCTATAGTAATTCTTCTCTACTCGTCCAACAGCTGATCGCGCCAATCCTTCTTTCACCGTCACCATGATCATGAACCTTTCTTCCTTTCAGCATGAGAAGGGTTAAGGCCATAGTCTGTTGTCGAACAGTGCGTTGTTTTTGCAAAACCACTTGCAATTCACCCTCGCCACGGCCACGAGCGTCCGTAACACATAACACTTTATAGAATTGCGTAATACTGCACGGTAACACTTTGTGTCACACCTCTCCAAGCTGTTCTTTAATAGTTATTGTATTTATATGTATGTGTATTGCATTTATATGATGTACTTCGATAATTTTTAATATTAAAGTTGAATAAATATATCTAAATTATCTTCCTTGTAGTAAATAACATGCACGGAGCATTCAAAGATGCTTGATGTATGGGGACGGAGCTTAAAATTAATGTGATACAAATAATGAGGCAGCTATCGACAGTCGAGAGATCATTAGTCTCATTATAATTAAGCCTTCCATTATGTATTTATTATACTCTACAGATAAAGTCGTTTTCGTTTGTTAGTATTATACAATGTTGTGGACAGTGTTGTAAGGTTTCTTTACCACAATAAACCCAGGACGTACAGCAGTAAAACTTTGCGAAAACATTGGAACTAACAGTCTTTATAACTATCATATGACTATCATACAGTGGTTAAAATCATTATACTTGAACTAATGCTTTGATATGCTTACGTTTTTCGCAAAACGTTGCTGTTCATCTAGAACGTTCCACTGAGAAACTTTAGACTTGCTCTATCGCTACTCTAACTTTTAATATTTGGTTTGATTATTTTTATCGAGTCATGTTTACAAGCTGATCGCATACGCCAATACACACGTAACGATTGACAGCATAATACTGTAGATCTGTTTTCCCGCGCTATTTCCGCAGACCATTCTTCTTGATGCTATAGACAACTTTTTCATTTGGAGCATTGAGTGGACTGCGTCTATCTCCCACCTCGCTAGCACTCCCGGTTCGCGAGAGAAGAGAACGGAGTACAGCTCAGCGGGTGTCTTGCTGGTGGCTTCCTGGCAGAAACTGAGCACGAGGTGGTCATTGACCGCCTTCAACACTTGCACTGTGCCGTGGAAGTGCCGGTACGTCGGCAGGCCGGTCAGCGTACCTGTTAACGAATTTCACTTTTAACATTATATTATGAGACTATAGAAACAACCTTCTCATTTTGAAAAAGACAGGTATCCAACAATGGATTGATAATATATGTAGAGTTTATATGTAGAGACACCCCACACCGCCATGTGATCCGTAAAGTGATCACGAATACATAGCTCATCATACATATATTTCTCATGGCTGTAAATGGCACCCGCGACCCGCGGCCGGGCTGCTGGCGCCGCCAACGTGCAGGCGGTTACCGGTCTGTCCGCTGCTGGCCTGCCAGTAGCCGGGCGAGTCGTTCCGGAAGAACAGCTCGTACTCGATGGTCTGGCCGGCCTCGTCCCACAGCAGGCGCAGGTAGCGGTGCAGCTGCCGGTGGCGCGCGTTCACGTGCTGCACGTGGTGGTACTGGTTTTCAGTCGATGGCTGAATATAAAGTTTATTCATCACGTAACTCAAGGGGACGCCGTGCGTTAACCGGTAGAGTCCGAAGTATATTTTTAGATAGAGAGATTTGTATCTTAAAGTAGAACACAGTCATGTATCAGTAAAAAAACATTCATACAGTGAAAGAAAAAATCTTTAGGAAAATATTGAAAAGTAATAATAAAATTTAAACACGCCAGGTCTTCTAAGGGTTAAGCAGATGAAACGGAGTGTCAAATATCTCTCTCCTTTCGCGCTTTATGTACTTCTTCTACTACTATACTGAAATTGTACTTAATGTAAAAACATACTCAAAGTGACTCTATCTATAAACTTAATATGCATGTAATATCTTATTAACGATCATTCCACAATTAGTGTTTGATTCACCGTGGACGTTCCTTGACATAATTCTCTTGTTGTAATCGTTACGTGGGATAGTCAAGTTTCCTGGGCATTTAAACCTCTATTGGCTCAATTATATCTCAATTGGAGTCCGCCACAGTTGTGTCAGGACGGCATAAATGTATGCGAAAATAGAGCGCGCATACTATGATTGTATGAGCATACGTAGCTGTCTCCCTCTGTTGAGTTTTTAAACAGCAATAGCCTTGCGTTTGACTACAACCTCGCCGGCTGGCAGCGAGGCGCAGGCTAGATAGATAGCTACACCCTTGTCTAGAAAATGCCTTTTCACTTTTCCGGCTCTAAGGTCCTTTTAGTGTTCGCAATGACTGTTTGCAATTTCAATGTAATAACAACCGCACAAACACGGACATTTACTACAACTTATAGGTTAAATTCAAAATGGCGTCCTCTAACAAAATATCGTGTAATGGCGTCCTTTAATTATAATGGTCATTACTCATTACTATTATACCTTATTACTGTAATTAAAACTACATTTGGCAGCTTATTATGATCTTGCAAAGCCCTGCGATTAACATTTAAAATGTTCACAGGATCATTGTAGATAAATGGGTCAGCCATATTGACCTCCTGGGCTCGCCCGCGTGACTCAACACTAGTAGGTGGTAAGCACCCGGGGTCAAGTCACCGGTCGCGGTGATTAAATGCAGAAATTGGATAATCATGGCTCTGATCCGACAGATTGTGATATTTGGAAAGAAAATAGGATAATGACTAGTCGTATAGCTTGTCGTTAGTTGTATGTTAATGTTCGCGGGGTCGCACTGCCAATGTCGCCAATGACTTGCTCATTTCTTTATCGTTTAATAGTGGACTACAACTCGCACAAGTGAACTGTGTCCCTCGCTATATGATATAACAGTGACGTAGTATCTACATAAAAAGCATGTGTTTGATCTTTATTACATTTTTGGAGTTATTTAACTACGTATGACGATAGTTTAGTTACTGTTTGAAGCAGGCATCGTTATATCGCGGGAGGGGAAGCAAATACCTCGAAAAACCAAGTTAGTTTATGCGTATTATAACTTATAAATATTAGTTTATACATCCATTAGTATCTATATTCTTTTAATTAGCAAAACATCAAAACAAACTTGTACTACATGCATTCATTGTTTTATTATCGCTATAGGAAAAACCAAACAGTCCTTTGTACATAATATGAAATCCTATACTGACTTAATTTATATAAATAAAAATCCTGTCTATATCTATCTGTAAATTGAATATGTATAAGATATTTTTTTACAAAAATTTAATTTACAAAACAAGTATTTTTGAAGTATTTACTTTATATTAAAGGCGTGAACTACATAGTTTTATTTGCCATATTAATTCTATAATACATTTATAAAAACTATAAACAAATTTTGAAAACTACCTATATGTGTTCTGCCAATTATTTTCGAACATCAACTTGAATTCCACAGGAGTAAAATTTGAATAATAATTTTCTTAATCAATAAAAACAGGGCATAACATGCGATTAGCACAAACATACCAAAGGGGGAAGCCCCTGCGAATTGAATTTAAATGGTTATCAGCCGCGAGAAGGAAATGCAGAACGACGGAAGTGAGATGTTTCCACCGGATGGCGCGATGATCAGGGAACTAGCCTGCCGCGCCACTGGGTGCTTTAAATTTTTGCCAATAATCACATTAAATAACTATTTGAATTGGCTAGGTACTTAGAGTACGTGCTTACCGCGTAAAGGGTTCCGAGCGACAATATTATTATACATAATAATGATGCATTATTTTTAGTTAAGTTTAAATAGATTGTTGCCTCTCAGATCTTGAAAGGTGTCCTAAAGGACTCCTATAAAGCTTAATAACCATCACCGAATAAGATTTAGGGCTGATATTACAAACTATTGTAATATGTATAAAATTTACCTTTCATTGTGTTCTAATTTAATGCTTTCGATCAATAATTTGATTCGTCATCAATAATTTATATCTCTAGATAACTGTAATGGAGGAAAATACATAAGTACTTTTATATTTTTTAAGAAACACGTTATATCTGTAAGGATAAAGATAAAATTCGCTCTCGATGCTTTCTGCTTACTGCCTAACAGATCCGGCGTGATAATATAATAAGATTATTAATAGAATGGCCCGCTCCATGTATAGGTAGTATCCACAGTCCACAATATACGGAGCTCCTGTATAATAAACGAGATTATAACGAGGAATGCCTCAATTGAGACTATTTATGCAATCTGGCTCGGCGACCACCATTCGATTGTCTGTGTGGAAAACACGTCGGAAGCGACATATATCTATATTTATAAAACTTTGTAGTAATATTATATTTGATTTAATCGTATTCTTATTTTTTATATTTAACGAGAGTGATTATTTTTTAAATTATGACAGAAACACAATAAACAGGACCAATGTCATGTCACATGGCGCAAAATAACTTAAAAAACATAAAATTTAGTCCATTATTTGAAAATACAGAGAGCTGCGCCGATACTTAAGAATATATTTAAAAAAATCTATATTTCTCTTTTATTATATTATATCCTCCATTTGTCTTTTTCTTTGTTCAATTTGGACAGTTTCAGATTTTTTAAACATTTATATGTGGTGGAAGTTGAATCTCACGAGTTACGACGTCTAAATGTTCAAGCAACAATGTTTAGCTAATGATTTATATGTAACACGCTAAGTGCAGCCTTACAAGGCTGGAAGATGTCGCGGCGACAGTAATAGACGCGGAAAATCGGTATTACGTGTCACACAATGTTCATGGATAGGTACTCATCAAATGTTGTCAGGACGTCAGCTGTAGATACGATCAATAGCCTAACTCGTGCTCTATTGTTAAATAAATCTCGAAATTTCAGTTATAATACAGGTCGGGTAGAAAAAAAATAATCTTTAACAATATACTCTTGTACGTCCTCGTACGTACTTTCATGAAATCGAAATAAAGATATTTCATTTCCTTATCCCCTCCCCTCCTCGTGCGTATTAGTTAATAGTACGTTACGCTAAAAATAAATGAGGTTATTTTAATACATTTTTCATAATTGGTGTCATACCGAATCAATTACTAAATAATTATGTATTATTTGTAACGTTTGGGAAACCCACCAATAAATGTATGAAATTAATATCTAAATAATGGATCTAAACAGATGAATACCTATTCTAAATATCACCTTTGGGATAAGGAAAGTATTGATACATATATAAATTCTAACGTCTATTTGAAATTTCTATCAAAACGTACCTGATGTAGTTTTCAAATATCTATATAAAACCAATACAGTGAACTAGTGTAATATGGTATTTGGCAATATATTTAGAACCTACCCCATACGTAGACGATGGAACTTCATCCCTCTCATATATAAAGATCTTGGGACAACTGTCGTATGACCTAACTCCCTCTTCTGCCAAGTGCATGTACAGCTCCACCGCACCCCACTGCCCCAGCACCGTCGCGATATCCAAGTCGTCGTAATCATGCCCTATTGTGCACACAGCTGTCGAGTTGGAACTTGTAGAATTGAAGCTCTCGTTTCCAGAAGCCGCCAAAAATAGCAGCAACATCCAGGGTAATCTCAACAGCCAACCTTGGAGTTCCATTTCTAAAGCTTAGCTTATATTTCCGTATTAAACGCACCGGTGCTTCATTAATACTTTATACTGCTTGAGCAATAAGAAAATGTCGTAATAATGATTTCGCGTGGGTACCACGAACGCGTAAATATTGCGCGTTTAACCGATCGCCGGCGACTGACAGGCGAGCGGCGAAGAGTACGCTTCTGAGTCACTCGCTCTGATGCTATCACACTTGACCCCGCCTCGCGATCTCGTAGAGGTTCCGTGCATCGCGTGTACATTAATACGGCCCGTTATAATTTTAAATTTAAAAGATTACTTTATAATTTAAAAAAAATGTTTACCAATGAGCTTTGATTCAATTATTGTTACGTATTCGTTATAAATAGTACTAAGTTGTATAGACTGAACTAAGTGTCCGCTAGTTTCCATTTTATTTACAAATAGGTAGGTACTTATATATTTATAATGAAACAGGAGGTCTAGCATCGTCGAAAGTGCAGACGAGAATGGCCTCTGTCCACCGTGTGCTCCCATATCCTGACTTACGAATCTTTAAAACGAACCCCCCGACCGATGCCTCAACAAACCATTTGACCAACAAGCCACGTCATTCTAGTTGTTGATTGTTGACATCCCACTTCTGATGTCGGAGTGGAGAGATGTCCGCATGATCCTCAATGTCGGAGCAGGAGTGTGCGTGTGGTCTCTCCACTGCACGATACTGGTCTTGAGGTTTTTAAGCTCCAGGATGATGATAGGGGGGGGGGCGCCTACTTCGACTTTTCGATTAAAGATAGTCCACCGAGATGAACAGTCAATATATTGCCACACAATAGTCCCAACAATTAATGAAACAGTAATTCCTTACAATGTTAGGTACTGCTTCGAGCGACAAACGTAGAATAATAACCTCTATACAACTGAACAGTGCCTTTTATTATTCACTAAATGGTGGGGAGTTACACAATTGTAGAGAAACATTTTATAATTTAAAACTATTTTCAATGCGATACTTCGAACATTTGACGTCCTCACCGCGGAATATACTATTGTTTATAATACATAGTTATAATAAACTACAATAATCAGATTAATCACTAAAAACTTTCACATAATAGATTTTTTTATTATTTACATTTTTATAATAGATTATTTATATTTTTATACTCGGATGTCCAACACCCTGCAGGGCATAATTTAATTATATAAGTTTTTACATTTCTATGCAAGTAGTCAACAAAAACTTTAATAGGTACTTAAAAATAGAGAATTGTATCAAAAGATAAATTTTGCAATATACATAATAGCTAAATTATACTAAATATATCGTTTGCAAATTAGTTACTTAAGAGAAAAATATTTTGGATAATATGTCTTTGTTATTATTGTATCTCAATTCATTACGGAAAATATATATTTAGTGCATAGCGTACGTCACACTGCCGTGTCTTAACGACAGCAGTCTATGGGAGCAGTAACTCGAGGCGGTATTCGTCGCAGTGATCAAGATCTGAATGAAGATCACTAATTGACAATAGTCATTGCGAGCCGATCGCTTACGAGGGGGACTGATGGGCCATTGGGTACAGTGAGAAAAAGTTGAAAAAGAAAATTTACCTTCCTATTTGAAAATACTTTAAATAAATTAATATAACACTGAGTAATATAAAATGGAGTTCTATTAAACAGCGATAGCCTAGTGGTTTAAAATTCCGAACACCGGAGGTGATTCTGAAAGGGGTTAATTCTCTCATTCTAAATGGTGACCCGTGTCCTATAGTGGAACCGTCGAGGAGCTGATGTTCATGATGCGTGTAGCTCAGCGGCGCGCTACAGGAGAGGTACAGGCCGCTACACGTAGCTGTAGCTACAAACGGAAATGACTAAACTTGGTAATAACTTTTGAAAATAAATATGATAAAAAAAAATTACTGTAGAACAATCGATACGAGTAAAAGACTTAAAATTATTTTAATTCATAAGTTAAATCATATATTCTTATAATATGATTATATTAATATTATCATTATTAATAGAAAACGACGCATCATATGTAATCAAATAGCCACATGTATCTATGCTATTTTTGGGCTCGGCCAAGGTTTTTGCGATATTTATTTCTTTTTTAAAATAACGTCAATTATTTGTCAATTTTATTTTGAATATCCATTTCATTTTTTATAGCTGTTTTAGTATTTTTGTATTAATAATGGCCAAATAAATTATCCGTTGTTTGTTTTTCAAACACTTAGAGTATTCAAACACACAATAAATTCTTAATTTTTTTATTTAATAACAAATAAGTATATTCATTAGAAATAATTTACATGGCAGGACAACGTATGCCATGTTAGCTAGAAAAAAATGCAAATAAAAACTCACTCCGAAGACGCGAAAATTGCAAAATAAACAATAAAATACCGGTTTTAACGATATATCGCCATGAATCACTTTTTCTTTTTATTCCATTGACGCGAAAATTGCACAATATCTAAAGGATAAAATACCTGTTTCAAAGATGTATATCAGTGAATCATTTTTTCTTTACTACGTCAACGTAATTGTCAGTGAGTAAAACATACCGAAACTTTTTAAACCGAAACCGAAATTTATAATCTAACCTGTATTATGCAAATTAATTACTGTTACGTACATACGGGGGATGCAAAATTTTCTGCCGCCCCGGGCGAAGTCAAGCCAATACTTTAATTTTTCACCACCGAAAGCAAATATTTTTTTTTCACGTGAACGTAGACCCCCGGCGAGACTCCCGTGGACCCCTGGGGGGCCACCTGGACCACTTTAGGAACCAATATGTCAAACGAATCTAGAAATAGTGCTGAATGTATAGAGCATATTTACCCGATCCTTTGGCTCTGATATGTGGATCACAATGCAAGTCCTCCCAATTTCCACCCTCGAATATCCAGCCAGGTGCTGTATTAATTCCACTCCGTACCACATGCCGGTTAGACCATCCACGTTAATTCCTTTTTGAGGAGACCTGTCCACACAATATCCTCTATTCTTCATAAACGGTATCTCATATGGACTGTACCTCGTCTCATACACCGTGCCATACTGGGCGGTAGTCGGGTAAAAACCCTGGTTATAGCCATTCGACGCTGGATACTGGTTGACTGCGCCGTCCGGTCTACTGGTGATAAGGCCAGGATTGTAGTTGGTGTACCTAGTTGCTTCCGGGAACTGGTTGTAAAGATTCGCTACCGTACTGTAGGGCTGATAGGTGCTGTAGCTCGGGTAGCCCGTACTGTCGCCGTAGCGCTGGTAGCCTGCGCACTCGGCGGTACACAGGCAAGTAAATAATATAGCCAGACGATACATTGAGCCCGTGCGCGTCTCCGGTCGCGTGATATTCAGATGACCGCCAGCCGAATTAATGTGAGACTACTGACCGCTATGAGTATGGTGGGTAAACTAATTAGGCCCTTCTCGTACTGCCCCGCGCACACTGAGCGGCGTGCGCGCGTACTAATCAATTGTCATGCACAGTGTCGTAGAGAGCGCGAATAATAATGACCAATATTAAGAAATTTTCATAATTTATACCAGAAAGTATATGAATATCCAAAATTTGCTTCCTCTCCTCTTCCTACTCTACCTACATATTCTGGGATTACAGGCATGATATTGCGTTAGTTTAAAAAAACCTTAATTGATTTAACTTTTAAATCATATATTATTCTTCTCCTTTTAAAATAGCGCTACAAATTGAAACCAAACAAATATTAAAGTTACACACAAGAGTTTCTTAAACTTATATTGTAATAACTTATATTGATAAACTTATATTGATAAACTTATATTGATAAATCTCTCAGTGTTTGTGCTTTAATTTAATTTACGTTTGGGATTATAAATATGTATGTATCCTGTAATGTGCCTATATATCTAAACGCTGATATAATGATAATAAAGTGTTCGGTGATGTCGTCTCGCGAAGCACGCCGCGTCAGAATAGGACCTAAGTTTCAATGGTCATCAACGAGACCCACTAAATTCAAGAAATTAAATTACTTAAAATAATTAAAGAAAGAAATGTAATGTGTTAAATACATACTTTTCGCACATAAAGCAATCAAAGTGTTTAGTACTTAATATACATAACAATAATAAAAATAGAAATTTACAGGTCCATGTCCTTTCGCCATCTGATGTTCAAATTGTTAAAACAATTTCTTTAATGAATGAATGCTACTTTAAAAAACAGCTGAATATCATTGTTATATAGTACCGCCAGGTCTCTTAAGAGTAGGCAGAGAGCATAAAATTGACTTAATCATATTAAATTTCCCCTTTATTCAAAGTATATTATTTTGTTCAATTTAATTAAATTGGCGGCACTAATAAACCTGGTCATTTTATTAGCGATGCCATTAATTTTCAACGAGTTCTAAAACTCTCAATCAATTAATTATGACGAATCTAGAGACGGACCTTAATTTTAGTGGAATAATTAGAACAATTTGCTTTATACGAAGTTCCTGTCCGTTATTATTCAGCTGCGACCTCGACTCCTGGCGGGGTAAAGGTTAGCAACCACATCCTCTTAAACAACATACTCGAGATGCTCTGACCTATATAATTACCGAGTTCCTTGTGTAAAGATGATTGAAAATTAACGGTTTCTTACGTATGTATACTAGGAATATATATATAATTTGTTTGTACTTAAATTATTTGTATAAATTATCAAATCTCAATCTAAGCCCTAAAAAGGCTACGACTTTATATGTAGTAAACAAACGAACGTACGCAGGATTGATAAAAAGTTACACACTGCAACCAAACTACACTGGTGTTAATTTACATATATGCCGTTAATGTCAATGTTTATTTTACTTTTAAAAATATAAATTTATATATTTATCGTTTTAACAGTAAAATAAAATTTAAAAACTTATATTTTTATATTTATAATATTAATGTTCTTTCGTGATTCCTAACAGTCAGGTTTGATACTCTCACTGTTTCATGACTATAGTATGATATATAAAATTATTAATGTGTCGTATCACATAGTGTTTAACATTTAACGCACAGCTGGCAACATTAACATCATTATCAGCAGTGTACGTTGTATCATAATGACAAAAACCCGAGTTATAATGAGTCTTTAAAATAATAGTTGGGAAATAATAATAAATAATTACAATTATGCTCACATGCAATTATTGGACTAAATATGTACAATACTCATCGATAGGTAGATTGATCACAATTACACATAAGTATCAACTTAGTAATATGATCCGTGCCACACTATAAGTACAACGCACAATGCAACATAACCACCACCTGGGACAGGTGGCGCGTGTGTTCAAGTATGTACATACGTAGTTATGACGAAATAACACGACCTCTCAGAGTCAAACATAGTTTATTGAAACAATTTTATTATAGGGCGTACAATTAAAAGGCATGTAACAATAAAATGAAGGAAATTCCTAACAGAGCATGCGTGATAACAAAGTTAGTGTAGGCCGCACACACTGCGCTGTACCGAGTGACAGGTGGCAGTTGAAACTTGTAGAACTCTTGCTTGTATTTATACCATTCCCAGCGCTGGACCCTCGACGGCGAGCGGCGAAGTATCAATGAAAATATACCGCCACTGCCAATTTCCGAGCAATGGTTGAGTACCAGCATGTAAGGCGATGCTTTTAAAATTCTAATCACATCTGGATGTCTTGGGGGGTCGTCCGGATACCAAACTTCTGTAAACATTCCAAGTTCAAAATAAACAATGAATCAACGCAAAATGCTAACACTTGATAAACATAAACAGACCTACGCCCCTAGAAGCCATAGCCCTTTCCCATGCGCTCGTTTTATCCACAGTCCACAAGCCAGGAACTTCAGTATAATAAAAATATATTTGCTCCATCGTCTGTCCATCTTCATCCCACAACACTCGCACGCGTCTCACGTCTCTTTTCGCGTTTCGCTTAAATCTTATATCAAGCCAAGAGCCTGCTAGTGCATCCCCCGACCAAGGATTGCTCTTGTAGGATCTCCAATTCTGATTGGTATAGTTATTGTGTAACATCTGCAAAGAAAAGAAATGTATGCATTATTGTTTAGTGAATAAAATAACAAATAGTTACATTAGTGGAGAAGCAATGGTTAAATGAATGGTAACAAGACGTAAAGTAAAAGAGGATTGAATGAACGCACGATCCACTGCAGCCAGTCGCGTTCGTATTCGGCAGTGACGTCAGTGATGTAAAGACTGACGCAGCCGATGGTATCGGGCCGGTCGGTCCAGTCGGGGTTGTGCTGGGCGTGACCCACGCCGTACCACAAGCCGTACACGTCGTCCATATCGACATGGTGGGACCAGCGGATACTGTCGCCGCAGAGACCTTGGACTTGGCCAAACGTGGATGTGAGAAACGCGAGGCAAAGCAACGGAGTAAACATGATGTCACTCGAGAGAACGCAGGGAGTATGGGAGGAGGCGGCGGCGGCCGCGGTCGGACAATTAGCGAATTGGTTCAGGTAAGTGATGTACTCCGTGCAGCGAGTGGCGCAGCATCTCACGCGTGATTCAATGCTTCCTTAATTAATGTCGTTTGCGAGAATAAAAACCTTCAATTATCTTCGAGCAGATATCAACTCATATGTAATACTGAGATATATTTTACTGCAATACTAAAATGTGCTTTATTTGTTTCCTGTTAATTTAGCGCTCTTACATTTTACATTTTCTCTCTCTGCTCTTACATTTGAAAATTTTATAAGTTGACAACAAATATTTTGCAGGCTGATATCCGATTGTAACACAGTCCGAACGTAAAAAATACTAAATAGTCATTCCTACACCGTCTTTAGGCGAATGCTTCTAAGCGCGACAGCTGATCCAGAGGTCCTGGGTTCGATTCCCGGAAATTCCTAGTCGCTAGTAGGAATTTCAAGTTAAGAAACGCTTAATAAATAGCTACTGCTCGAATTTGTAATCTAGACTTGAGCCAATAGCATGTCAATAGGTTCGCCTCATATACCCTAGTGGATATATAACGTAACTGATGTACTCTGCTTGCCTCTTTAGGAATTACAGGAGGCGTGAGTCTTATTTACAGAAATGAAGGTGATTTGTATATACATACATATATGCTTCAGATTCTCAACCACTGTCATCGATTGATCGTTCACCGTAAGAGTTGGAACATAGTAGATGATTTTCATCATGTAATAGCATTTACACTTCGCTGTAACTCGCCGCTAGGTGGCGCTACTATGTCTTAGCTTCTAAACCGCTTGTGCGGTTATGAAAATTATATATATGTGAACATGTAAAAATACTTATGATAATTTTTTTAGTCATTGATATCCCCTAATAGGTACTTAATCTGTAATGGAATATTTGATTCATTGTCCATTAGTCAGTCTCCGGGATCCACTAGTATCATATTATAATATATTTCAACTGCCATCGTGTAATAGTTATGATAAATAAAATTATTACACCATGTTGTAACAATTATTGACATTCAAGATATGAATAAAAAGGTTTTAAACACATGTTTTTATTTTTTTAATCCAAGTTAAGGGATTTCTATAAATACATAAATGATGGCGTTTTAAACGATCCTCGTGAACAATACTTTGTTCTATTTCTAATTAGATTAATATACTCACAGTAAAGTAATCAATATTATTTCTATATTCCTGCAGCCATAACACGAGTGTGTAATAAGTGCATATTAACGAAATAATGATATTTTTAAATACTTAAACAACTTATACTATCAATTACGGTCCTTCTAGGTAGATTTAAGATGTCCATGGATGACAACGTTTGTCGTTGTTAATAGTTTAATAATCATAATCGCTATCTGCGTATCCCGTAAAGGACTTAGATGACGTTAGATTTATAACTGTTTAGGTACAGACATAAAATAAACAACATTTTTTTATACCAATGTTTATTGTTAGACGTACATATATTTTAAAGCTCACGTTAAACTATTTCTACGTCATCTATTTATATAAATGTTATTAAAATCTGCCTATAATGGTACACGTTATCATTAATACGAACAAAGCGGGCAGGCCCGCGGCGGCCGCCGAGTTTTCGCACACGCGTTTTAACGAAGACGTTGAAAGGTTTTTGACGTAAAAAATATTGTGGATACTGGAGAGGTCTTCCGGAGTCAGCTGATTCTCGGTCCTGGACAGCACCACGCTGAACAGCTGCGAGCTGGGCAGCTTCATACAGAAGTTCAGCACCAAATACTTATCGGACACTTTCAACACCTGGATCACTCCTCCGAAGAACCTGTACATTTCCTCTACGGCTGAAAATAGTAAACATTAATGATAAGCGCGACTGCCGATCCAAAGGTCCTGGGTTCAGTTCTCGGGTTGGGCACTATTGAATTTTCCTTACTAGAATTTTTAATTAAAATTTCTTGTAGTAGCTCGGAGTCTGGATTACTGTCCGTTGTATGTCAATAATCTCACCCCCTGTTCCATGGTGGTAGGTAAACGTAACAAGTGATACGCGGGAGTATCCTACACTCCTCTGCCTGCGTTTTTGGTAGAATATAATATAAATATTAGAATGATATAATATTTGAATAATATTTATGGTCAAAGTTTAAACCTCACCATACAGCAGCATGTGACGTTAAACATTCGAGTGACAGTAGGTACTGTTCACCTTCAATTAAATGCATCAAACCTCAATCAATCAATCAATCACTAAAATCAATATCAATTATTTAGACATAGCACACTTCGCAGACCTTACACTTTTGGAAAGTTTGTATAACAATTACAATAAGCCGCTCTGGCTTACCAAGCCATGTCGTTGTTAACCTCTACAAACATTTTTTATAATTTTTAGGTAGAATACTAGTAATAAAGAGGGATAAGGCCATAATCTACCACGCTGGTCAAGTGCGGCTTGAAGTCAACAGATTTCATGTGTTTTAATGCTAAATAGAACTAGACTCTAAGGTCGGTATGTCTAAACACAATGACTAGCTCAACCGTCGCAGCGACTGACATTTAATCTTGAAACTCATGTCGCCTCTATCATTATAGAGACGATACATTTCCGAGTCGTCCGACAAGCAGACTCCCGGTTTGAACTATGTGTAAAAAAACAAAATGTACGTACAGACCACAGCGACCACTTTTTACATATGTACATATATTAGCGTGGCAATCATCTGATGGCATCTGACGGTAAGTGGTCACCATTGCCTAGGCACAGCATTAGACAAGTTATAGGAGTTACGTACATATATATATGTTGCTTGCCTGGACCAAACTTTTTAATAACTTGATAAAGGAACTTGGGTTGTAAACAGTTGCTAGCTCCATCTTAGAAGCCTACGCCAAGCTCATCAGCTCGTGGTGCAGCCTGCTGTACAGCAGACTATTCTGGTCACAGGCTTAACTTGATCGTTTGTCAATTTCTGTGTATTGAAAAAGCATAAAAATACCCTTTCGGTATCAAAAAGTTACTTACACCCAGGAGGCACGTCACTTTGCCAAAATCCCTTGTGCGAAGTATTGACTTTAACATGGTAGTCGTCCTGCACGATACCTTCGCGCCACTCAAGAACGAAATATCGCATCCAGTACTGCTCTGTTTGACCGTACGCTCTGTTCAAGTACGGGGAATTGGTCAACGGGAGGTAAGGAGTCGGCGGAGTGGCCTGGAAATAGAGACATATACAAACAGGCATAAGTAATGAAACCGAACATTGATGTAACATTTTATAGTCGGCAGATACTCATATTTCGCTTTTAACAAGTATTATGTTCACTACTGTTGTGCTCTCTACCTACCCCGAAAGGGACCTGGTGTGAGGATATGTATGTATGTAATTATTTATCAATTGTATATATACGTACATAACTTAGATCGAAAACCAGACACAAATACTTAACAAAAGTCCCAAAATCTGACAACGCTTTGTTCATCATTGTCATACTGCTGCAAACTTATTAAATCTCGTAATAAGCAACTTACTAAGTCACCATTGATCAGACCACCGCTCACGTAATCCTCCAACGTCCGTATGTAAACGACGGGGCAGTAGGGGTTCACTTCCGTTTCGATTTTTGTTTCCATGTGGAATATATATTCTCTAATATTCCACATCCCTAAAATAGTCGCCTCGTCGAAGTCATTGTCAGCGTGCAGGTCTTTACAGGAGTTCCTGACACTTGTTAGCGCATTTACGCTCGCCGCGAGTACAATAATTATATAATTGGACATTATCAAAGTAAATTTAATTATTCTCACTGCAACACCAGTTTAATGGGCACAAACCGCCTGAGAGCAGTCGACTAAACGTACAAATTGGTTGCTCCTCGGACGACTGAATCATTTGTGGCAAACTTGATAGGCGTACGATCTTTTAACCTATTGACATAACAGGTTAAATGACCTCATTCCACATATGATATTCCCAATCTTAAAATTTGTAAAGCATATTTCCCAAGAACCAAAGTAGGCTATCATACTTATTGTGACCGCCCTGGTGAGTAAATGCTGATCGACATATACTAGCTTCGATCCCCGGATCGAGCACTATTGGATCTTTCTAACATAGATTTTCTATGTAGTATTCAGACTCTGAGTACTGAGACTCTGAGTCTGGTTTTTCATCATCGTATCGCAATAGGCTCAATCTTTATTCCATTTCGACATATAAACGTAACTGGAGAAAAGCGTGAGTGTACTCCTCTACCTAACTCTTCGGGTATTATAGGTGTAATAAAAATCATCATCATCATTAGCACCATCAGCCTATTGCAGTCCACTGCTGGACATGGGCCACCTCTGAGGGGTTACAAATGTTAAATTCCTAATAGACAAAGTATAGATTTATAGGTAGAGGGTAATATTTGACACCCCAATAAGTGTGCTCTTAAGAACCTCAAGAAAGTGCAAAATAAAAATGTTATGCATTATGATCAAATGTCGACTTAGAATGTTAAAATAATTTCACAATTGATAGCTTCACTAACCTGTACATAGGACTCCCTAATGTCGATATAGAAGCACTCGTCCGTATGCTCTATTCTGTACTCGCCCTTGGTGTGAGGTATTTTTTCTACGCCGTACCAAACTCCAGTAATCTGGTCCAAATTGATTTCGCCAGAATAAGGAGACAAGTCGTCGCAATAATTGTCATTTACATGGTAATGGCCGTAATTGTAACACTGAACAAATCCAAAGAACAACAGAAACAGAATAAGTATGTTGTAATCCATTGGGGATTAAGTGGAAAACCCGGATAATATCGGATGAATATTACGGATAAACGGACCCGGAGGTACCAGGCGACTATACACCGCAGACGGTAGAGTTCAGATAAACCGGCAGATTTACCGTGGCTTGACTGGGAGCACGTGGGCGGGCGCCCGTATTAAACAGACAAGCTCAATTGATGTGGAACCACGTCGCTCTAGTAATTTACTACTCATGCTATATAACACTTCCTCTAGGAACATTAGCAGCACATTAAATGACCCCTCACATACCGTACTATATCATTTTGGTTACTTGCAAATATTAATTGCTCTGCAAAATTAAAATATACTTGTCACTTCGTTGTCCAAAAGTGTAATATCGAGAAAAAACATTTAAGGGAGAGTTTTTATTTTCTTGACATTATTTCACGAGCTTACTTCAAGTTTCTCCCGAGTAGAAGATTTTCTCAGCATACTTAGGTGGCAGGGCGGCAGGAACGCGAGGATGTGGGGTGGATGTGATCAATAATGTCCGATGACGTCACGCGCGCCGGCATCGATCGCTGAGCGGCTACATGTTCATTGTTGTAGCTGTGACGAGTGCACATTGTCCGTGGCGGCGGCAGTGTGCGTGCGGCGTGCGGCGTGCGGCTGGCGACGAACTGCCACCCGCCACCCAGCTTTGAAATATGTTCAAAGAGATTACTTAAATTGGAATTTTTCTTACAACCAGTAAATTAACTCGATCACGAAAACTTCCAAAACGAAGTGTAACAATTGATTTAAATCAATCCATTGTTATGCTTATTATTTTAATTAAAATTTGTTAACCTAATGAATTTCCTCGTTTGGTCAAAAATTAACTGGATCTTCATGGAATTGCCAACATGACGCGATAAATTAATAGTTAAAAGTATAAAATAATTATTATTCTATCTGTATGTATCATATTACTGTTTCGGATTATTATATTATGTACGTATGTATATGTATGTATGTGTATGTATATGTATCTGTATGTATGTGTATGTATATGTATGTGTATGTATGTGTATGTATATGTATGTGTATGAATATGTATGTGTGTATGTATATGTATGTGTGTATGTATATGTATATGTGTATGTATATGTATGTGTGTATGTATATGTATGTGTGTATGTATATGTATGTGTGTATGTATGTGTGTATGTACATGTATGTGTGTATGTGTGTATGTATATGTATGTGTATATGTACATATGCATATATCTTATATTATTATTGGAGTTAGGTAAGCGCCTACCACACACTCTCACCATCACCCAGGGTTGACTGGGAGAGAATGCCATTAGGCATTAAGTACGCCATTGTACCCCTTAGTTTTAAGGTGTTACACAAGAATAAATAAATAAATACCATTGATTATCTTAAATAGAATTCTAAAAGTATTGCGATTATCGTCACCAGCCTCTATCTGTCTATTGCGGGCATAAGCGTAAAAACGTAAAAAAACGTAACATCACGCCTGTTATCCCTGAAGAGGTAGACAGAGGAGTGTAGTACACTCCCACGTTTCACCAGTTACGTTTACGTTCCACTATGGAATAGGTGGTGAGCCTAATGCCATGCAACAAATACATATATATTTGTGCCCGGTCATATGCGTCTTATAAAAAGCACCATCTTAGTCTCCTCGGCTTGCTTGGAAGTGGACCAATTCAGGCTGATGATTATCATCATCAGATATCTCATCATAGAATTAATGTGTTTTATATTTAACCCTCTATTAATAAATGTAGTTATAGTTTAAGATATTGATAGTTATAGTTGTCTGTTTGTTAAATTATCACGTAACACCTGAACCGCTTTAGTTATGATATAGTTACGAAGCTTGAATGATACCAGTTATTTAGATTAGTTATGAAGCTTGAACTTTAGGAGACAATGCAGGTTTCTTGTACACAGTTTTCTTGGCCTTGCTTGAATTGAGTTTATTGTGTTCATTTGCTGCTTACCCTACTGGATACTTTATTCAAAGGTGTAATAAAAAGTTTGTGTCACGCCATATTATAAGATTTGAAAAGTATAGTTTGTAAATGAGTCGCGTGTACAAATTTCAGTTGCAAAGTGTACATACATACCAGCTTATATATTAACCAATAATCTTACGCCCGTGCCAGTCCACTTCTGGGCAATGGCTAACTTTAATGAGTGCCATCGCATTCTGTACTCCCCTTACCACGTACAAGGATTCAAATATTTAATATTCGAAGAAATATAAACTGAGTCCGCATCGAAAATGTAATTAAAACCCATTCGAAATCCATAAACATGGGAACAGAGAGGTCACTTTTATATATTGCCGCCCGCCTTGCCCCCCCCCCCTGCCCCCCCGCCGCCCGCAGCTTAAATATTATTACGCCATAAAACGTAGCCTTCCTTTTGGCCTTTAGTGGTTGCATACCAACAATTTTATGGATAGATTTATGTTAGGAATTTTAATCTATTATGATGGAATACTTTTTTGCGCAGAAAATTTTAGATAATACTTAACTATAATACAAATTTTATGAGCGTTAGAGCAAGACATACGCACGTATTAATGTTATATATTTGTTGCATAATAATATAGTGTTTTTATAGTGGCTGATGGGAAGCCAAATGTTTCCGAAACGGGTCGCTTGTATGGAGGAAGTGTGGAATGTAGAAAACGCACATCGGCCTGTAAAGATAGAGAAGTTTGGCTCTCGGTGCTATGTGATTACTCTGTAAGGAGCCTAGTGTGAAGATATGCTTATAATAAAAACTATGCGGGTACAGTATAGATGGCTCAAATACGTATATTTAATAGAATACTTAGTGTAGAGTATTGAAGAATAAAACATGCAGCTTGTTAGTCGTGATATTTTTGGTTTTTATTTCTTTGTTTTTAACATAAATGCGAATTACAAGTGGTCGAACTGCCCAGTTACACTTGAAACGAACTTTCGGTGCAGCCTTTAATTGTACACTGAAACTGTTGTTTTCTTCATAAACATTGGTATATTTTTTGTTTTTCTTCTATATGATGCATTTAGAGGTAATACAGTGACCGATTTTTATTTACTAATTATGCGAAACGTGAAAACTCTTAAATGTACATATCTATTAAATTTAATTTACTGAAGCCTTATTGAAAATATCATATAAAAACTCTTTATTACGCTGTAAATAAATTCATATTTAAAAATAATGTTTTATTCAGCAAGTGTAGTAACATTCCGCATAACTCTATCGTCGCGTCTCTATCGAAGTACGGCGCTAGGAATATGCTACGAGCGGCGTCAACTTGTTACGTGACGCCGCTATTAATAAGAGACGCGTAGCCACCCCCTCCCCTCGATTCTGCATAATAATACGTTACAATATGAACTAATCACAGGACATTATGCGTAGATGACGTCATAACAATACGACGATTAAAAGCTTGTAGACTGGTGTATCGAAGCGCTGCTAGCGTAGCAAAGATAATATTCAGATTGTATCCACTAGATTGTATTGTCGTTGATTGCTGTGTTCATATTATAATTCGATTGGACCTGCACCCGTATCTGTTCTAATGCGCCTCTACCTATTGTATGCATGCTTGTAAGTGCATCGTATTGCTGTTGTTTACTGTGAATGTTTAGAAATGTTATTCATACTTGCCATTTGGTTATCTAGTGGGTTTTGTTAAATATGATTTTAATATTGTGGGTAAAACTGCAATATCAAATATTCTAGAAAACAATATATTAACTGATATTAAATATTTTTGAGAGATTTTGAAATACGCATTTACTTAGTGTTTTAATGCAATATGCGGGAATAAAATTTTTGTATAAGCCACCGTTAAGTTTCTTATATAATTTTATATGAAAATATGGCTTGTTACTTGAATATTTAAAACATTATCTGTCTTCAAACTCTTCGAACATTGACAGAACCTTGACTGTCACTAGAGCTGATTTTACACTAGACAATGTAGATTACTAAATTTACTGATAGAGCTAATACAGTAGTGAATTCATTTGACGCGGTTTTACATCGTATTTATCATCTTAGTTCTACCGTTCCATCGCCAGAACTCACTTTTAGCTCATTAATTTTCATCTCCTCGCGGCACCTCACATAATTTACTCTTGAACGCTTCCATACTTCGTGATAAGGGGCCCTCTACACTGGGCATCAACTCGACAACGAGGGTTTTATTAAATCCACCGTCAACTCGCTGGAGTGTCGACAACTGATAGGAGCGCTTGTTTATTCATACAGCAGCGTTTTCCGCTCAAAGTGAGTTCTCTTTTTCCCGCTCTATCTATAATCCGCGTAGTTGTATTATTTCTCTCTTTTCAAATGTACACAAGTGGTAAATACGACGCTGGCTTTTATTACAAACAACACTCACAGTTAATTTTAATTTATTGCCCTTAACGCCTCTGAGGGGATAATGCCTGAGGACCGTAGTGTCAGATTTACAAACGCTTATTAGCTGACGCTGAAAGCAACGTTTTTCTTCCGGAAAGCACTTACCTTGGGGCGTTTTTATATACTCTATACAATATTCGCTTACAGGCGATGAATAGGAAGTGATTAATTTGAGATAATCGGAGTCTTTATTGTCGCATGTTTTTTTTATCATTTTCTTTTTTTTGTATTAGTTAACTTTTATCATTATATAACATAATTGATTCTTTCAATGGACGCAACCTTTTCTACATTCCGCTGCTGACTAAGATTTTGTCCGGGTACAGCAAGGCGCCTGGAAAATATTTCATTACATCCTACGTTCCTATGATATTATTAAACTGACTTTAAGGCCTCCGACGAGCTTCAGCGAAAGCTATCTAACGATAATAATTGATCCAACTACTTAGAGTGCCTTATAAAACAAAGCACAAAATGATGGAAATTTGTCACTAGCGGTCACCCATCGAAAATACAACAGCTAACCGAGACCCGTGGTGTCAAGCGCTACAAATTGCTTGCGGTCCGCGACTGCGGCAAAGCGAGAAGTGTTTTATTCA
>DWTO01000178.1:0-25334 GCA_018244755.1 Jemadia pseudognetus
GGGCTCCGTCGAGGCAGCTTCTTCGCCCTCGGCCCCCTCTGTACCCACAGACGCATACTACATCAATATTATTATATGATGACGCCTGTCCTGTACGCGGTACGTAAGGAACACCGGTTGCCAATACCTCTAACGTACCTCTTCTGTCTTTCTTCTATCATTCTCTTCATATTTTTCATTCTTTTTTCAAAGTTATCAACAATAGCAAATTAAAATTACCCGGTTTCGGAGGCGGTGCGACTTCTCGGCTGTACGATGCTTGCGCACACGAATCTATGACGAATCTGAAACAAGTTGACAATACGTATGTAAATGTCAATTTTGTTAATAATGCAATCGCGTTTTTATTTCTACACAGGCTACACAATTTTTTATATAAATACTTCTGTATTATGTCCATCGTATACATGAACATAAGAAAAATAATTATGTATGTATACCACGTTTTATAATAGACTAACACTTAGAAAAACATTATTGTCACTTTTATATAGATTTAAAACTCATACTGATTGCTAACTTTATCCATGTTGTCTTGGAAACTTTTTTTAATTACCTATGGAAATACTTGTAAGATTTCAAACGAAAATCATGGAAACATTTACTCATCTCTACCGCCATCTCGCGTGCAGTAGCGGAATGTCGCGCTTGCACTGCCATCCTTTGGTATTAGACGAAGATCTTTCTCTATCTCCCCATAGTAACAATAAGTAAATGTGATTACCTCCATCAACATGTCTTGTATCAGTAAAAAGAAAAAGCTAGTATACAAAATTAATAATAGTTTTTATATTTTTATCGATTGCTAGTACAAATAATAAATTAATTGAACGCAAAATACAGGTCGCTACTAATGCGACATTGAATTCTATTTACAATAAGTGCTATATTCGACTTAATGCTCTCTAATTGAGCTAGAACTCTCTGTCCAGGGTTCGACTCTGCCCATGGCACCGCATAAAGACATTAGACTCACGTGAAGTCTCTAGGCGTGACATCCGACACGAACCAGGGTATTTTCTTCACGTGGAACCTGACCTGCAAAAGTTATATTGTCCGAAAATATTTTTTTCAAAATATAAAGATAAAATATTTACTAACGCTATACAACTTGCTCACCACATGTAAACATAAATATCAACAATAAAGAATCAAAAAACAATGGGAGAGAGGTGACCAGTTGTGCTTTGCGTCACAGCACCACAAATTGTTTTTCCATCTTTTTCAGATACACCTCTTTACCACCCCGGCACCCGTGAACTGCCACATAAGCCCTTTGGGCCTGCCCTCAGGGCAGTACCACAGGTTGGTTTAGACCAATCTATGACAGCCACTCTGACAATGTTAAGTTTCTTATTCTCACCTTCTGTACAATCTTCTGCGATATGAGGAAGTGCGCTAGGCACAGGTCGGTGAAGAGCTCGTAACCAGAATTGTCACAAACAATATCTGAAATGAAAATCATTGGTGTCACTATTTTTGTCCTACAGTCAAAGAATCAGTATGTTTTTGTACTTATATACTTATTAGTACTCATAGTACATATGTATGTAAATGGTAAATGAATGATGTCAGCTACCGAACATGACAGACTGTGGTATGGTCATCTTGGCCGGGCAGGGTACTTTGGGTCCCTCCTCCTCAGGCTGTGTAGACTGCTCTGGTGTTTCTTTTGGAGCCTCGTCTGCGGGGGTGGCTTGCTGCGAATATAGAATTACAATGAGACAGGGTCACCTTTTTTTAATATCATCTTTGTCTGTACCAAAATTTAAGATGTTAGATTAGAAATGAACAGGAAAGTATTTAGGTTGGTGGAGATCACAATATCACTCTACAATATCACAAATACCTTCTTTAATTGTTTCAACAAATTGCTAAACTGTGTAAAGTTAGTATAGAGTTATATATAAAGTATTTAAGATTATTAAGACTAATATTTTTTAATTACCAGATTTTTAACTACACCACTAAAATTTTTTACAAATTCTAATTAAGTTTTAAAAACATTACAGACTTTTTTATACATTTCTAATTATTATTGGTCAAATGTAATCAACAATATATGTATGTAGCATATATTATTTCTACAATTTTTAAATCAGCATTATAATAATTGCTGAATAGTACAGATATAAAAGCATAATTTTCTGTAGACCTCTTTGCATAACGGCAGCCCCGCCAGTGCCGCCAGGCGGTGACAACTGCATTTAGCTTTAAAAGTTGTATTCTGGAATAAGACCAAGTTTTTAGTGATATCTATGTATATATGTATGTGGATCGATTGCTAATTTAATTGTAACTTAATTTCCTTGTAAAGGATCAGCTTACATAGACCGGGCTGTGCTTAGTTTCAAACATTGTCATATAAGTTATTGACTTATTGTATTTCACTGTAAGTGTGCAATAGTGTGTGTATAGAGCAGAGACGTACAGACATTACATTTCCCACTCCACCAGCAAACTCACCCCTTCAATAGCTTTCGCGATATTCGCCGCCTTGGTCGACACGTTGTCGAAAATTTTGGCCGAATCATCGACCAGCAACTGTAAGTATATGATCCAGTATAAAACATCTTTAATGAAATAATAATTATTGATAATGAAAAAGACACAATGAATGAACATTTTGAAATGGGAAATGTCTCCAGTTAATTCAATTTGAATGTCTTAATATGCATTAATATTAAGAATGCATTATTAAAAGACTGCCACAAACCATATAAGAAATGAAAGATGATGGGATAGGTAGGATAAAATCTTAGCTACATCATGAACCCTTTCAATATTCCAGTGTTAGAGATGGGTCTGCTCTGAGAATGGGAAGAATTGAGGCAACATTACAAGTGCCTAAGTGTGCCTCAGTATGTTGGTGATGTTTCCCCTCACCTTGTCCTTAAGGTCCACGATCATCTGGAATGGATCGACAGCATTGCCCGAGGGACCGTCGCCCAGGCAGACCTGCTCGCCGCTCGAAAGGGACAGGTCGCATTTATTCGACCACAGGCAGATCTGCGGCCCACGGAAATATCAGTAGTCAAGTATCCATATGAATAAAATAATATAGGTCTGTGGTATCACAAAAAATTACTGAATAGTTTTTTTTTATTTTTACTAGATACTTGGACCTTACCTTAAAAAAGATTTTTATGTTATCTTAATTTACCGGGAAGATATTAACGTTTTAAGAACGTAACATCAAGCCTGACTCTGAGCCACTACTACAAAATCTAAATACAAATAATCCAACAGTAGCCGAGCCGGGATTTGAACCCAGGACCTTTCGATCGACAGTCACGCTCGAAATCAACACGACCAACGAGGCAGTTTTAAGAAAGTAGAATTTTTAGACTTTTTGGGACTTGAGATTTTTAATTTTAATTTTGATTTTTTGACTAAAAAAGGATATTTTTTCAATATTTTTATACTGTATTCTTGATGCATAAAATAAATACCAACCAACCTCCTCAAGCTTGGATCTCTTCTAAGAACGAGTGAGGTATACGGTATAGTATGAAACACGAAAACTCGCCTTCAACAGAGTGATAAAGTCAGCCTTCCGCTTGTCCTTGTCACTCTCGGGCAGCATGGTGGCCAGGCGCTCCGCCACCACGCACATCGCTTCCAGGCTGCCGGCGAACGCCTTCTCCTTCTGCTCGTCAAACGGGTCGAAGTTCTGCAGACCCTTGCTGCGAGGGCATACGTGCGGTTTATTCATCGATCGAATGAATCCAACAACTGTTAATCCAAATATGTAACTTGTTAAATAGATGGTATGGATACTGAAACTAAAGCAAACTTAAGTTTCAAGTGTCCACACAGAGGAATGACTTTTACTAAAATGGACCACTTGCTAGATATGCAGATGGCTAATATGGACCAATATGGATCTATCAAATTACTATGACATGCTATTAAAAATCGGTACAATAATGAACATACGTTTTTAATAAAATACGCGAATTATTATTATTGTAACTTCTTGGAAACAAGCAACTTTTGAGTTGAGGACTGGTGGCGCCATCTACGTACATGTTATTGTTGTGTTGCCATCTATCGAGCATTTAGTAAAACAAATGATGTAATTCAGTAATAAGATTTAGAAAAAATCTATGGTTTCTTTGCTAGGCCCATTAAATAGATAAACTTACGTGAGCTCGCAACCCTCTCGCAGCCGCCGGTACACATAGCATTCGGTGAACACCCACACGTTGGTGAAGTAGTAGGGGTTCTGTACATCTTGGATGTACTGGTTCCAGCGGCGGGCTTCGGCCGTGT
Source organism: Jemadia pseudognetus (assembly GCA_018244755.1). NCBI lineage: Eukaryota > Metazoa > Arthropoda > Insecta > Lepidoptera > Hesperiidae > Jemadia > Jemadia pseudognetus. The sequence continues at coordinate 4,276 of DWTO01000178.1, forward strand.
CCACCTTCAGCGGCTCATACCTCTTGTTGGTCACCAGGTCGTTCTTCAGCTTGCTTATGTATTCGATTAAGCTCCGGACATCTTCGTCTGTCTGAAAACGAAATTGGAACTGTCTACATGGTAATGTCCGTTTGACAAGTTGAATATTTTAAAAAAAGCAGTCACAATTCAAGAATACAACACTCTATTAACAAAGTGTGGAGAGTTTGTTTTTGTAGTTTTATTCTCTCGGTGAATAAAACCCATGAAAGCTGATCTATATCAATTTGACATTCAATCAGTATAATAATATACAGTTATAACTTACAATGAAATGACAGTCATGTACACATTCAAATACCATGGATTGTCCAGGTGTTGCCTAGGTTGGTTTATTACTAGCTTCTATAAAGGTCTGCATCATACAGAAAAAAAATTGATAGATTTGCATTAATTGCAAGCATATTAACCCATAAATCATCTGTAATTGATACAGAGTAAGGATTTCTAAACTAATACAACAATACATTCATTGGAATAATCATAGATTTTATTATCAGGCAATACAAAAAATAGATGAGTTAGAGGGGAAATAATACTATTATGCAAATGGATATTAAATTGTTTTTAAATCATGTGATAAAATAACACAAGTATAATAAATAATTAACCTTATCAGTCCCTACGATATAATATATGTGTAATGTATCAGTTACTAAGAAAGTTGTTTTTCTGTAATTTCCAATGACCAAGGCTCCACAGATAGCTAAGAACAGCAGCTTTGAGGCAGAACTAATACACGTAATCATAGCCGAACTTAATTAAATTATAATCAAAGATTTTTGAATTTTAAAAAGTATCGAAAATCTTACTGCACTATTTGATGCTTTAATTTTGGCACCCTCCCTCGACAGGTAGTCTATTACTTTGGTCAGAATTATAGGTAGTCGCTCCTTGAGAGAGTAGTAAGCGAAACTCCTGGAACAGAAATGGAAAAAAAAATCATTATTTGTTCTATACATTTCCTCACGCCAAGTCCCTTGCGGGGTAGGCAGAGACACCGAGTGCCAAATAGCTCTATCCTTACACACCTGCCGCGCTTCCTCCACATTCATCATTCTCTTTATACATGCACCGGTTTCGGAGACTTCTATATGTCTATAATAACCGGTTTTTATTTAAAAAATAGTTTTATCATTGATGATAAATTTTAATTTTTTCATTAATTTACTGTTCCATTACAGTAATTGAGTGAATACAGCCTTTCAAGAACAAAAGGACACACTGAAAAAATAAATGAAACAATTTGCCACAGTCACAAAAATAGAAAAGAATAAAATGTATTTATTTTATCTAATTACAATGAAACAATAACTAGTAAAGTAATTTTCAAAATAATTACAACAATATCATACCAATATTAGAATTCATAAATAATATACAATCAACTTAGCATTATTTTTACAATACAGAAATTTCAAAATATTTTTATAATACAAAATAAAAAACTACAATACAAATACAGAATAAAAAATATGAATGATTCATACTGAAAATAAAAACGACCTGCATAATTGTGAATAAACAATATTCATAGGTAAAATAAAAAAACTTAACAAATAAATTATTTAACATATTTTCCAAAGTAAAGTAGATAAATTATAATTTAAAAAATTCAATAAACATTACGCAAAAAATAAAAAGTTCGCCCGAACAGGGACTTGAACCCTGGACCCTTGGATTAAAAGTCCAATGCTCTACCGACTGAGCTATCCGGGCTTCTTAAGATAATATGAAATTTCTGAACAAGTAATACAATATTAATATACTATTTTTATAATATCCTGTAACATGACTTCAAGGAAAAAAATGCCTACATTTTTCATTACAAAATTTATGAATCAATTTTATATTTCTAGTGCAAACATATTTTACTGTAACAGTACTACAATACTGGCTACCCCGTAAGGGACTTGGTGTGAAGATGTGTATGTATAAATTACTACCTTGTTCAAATTCAAAGGCAATACCATGAATATTAATAATGATATCCCAGTTATATGACTTTAACGAGATCATAAATCATTCAAGATATAATTATTGTATTAATAAAACCATAAAGTGGAATGATAACAGTAATCTCAATTAAATGTCTGATTGTTAAATTAATTACATCTTCACAACTGATAACTATAGAACATGCAACAAATGTCTTATATGACACATATCTTCACTCATATATACCTATATATATTGCACTGGAATATTACAAGATTTATGTAAGAATAAGCACTATAGTAGATCTTAGCTTCTTTTGTTATCTGTTTTAGACTGATTGCTCCAGTGGTTACTGAAGTGGACTGCTGATGTAATGGATTTCTTTCCGAGACCTGACATATTTTCATATATAACAATTATACATCAACCCACATTTGACCAGAGTGGAGAGCTTTAACCATTCTCATTCTTGGAAGCGACCCACGTCCAGCGATCAAATCATAAAAGGTTTAATGTAAATTACAACATTTAGATGGATATTATAGCCTTTTAGGACTTGAAACACATTGAATACAAAGTAAATTACTATTTGGTAACAGACAATATGTAACTGACACAGTGTTTAAAGGGTTAAAATTACACATACAGATGTGTGAACAATTGTGTACACATCAATCAGTGTATTATTATCATGCTGTATCAACAGTCAACTACACTCAAATATAATGCCAAATAGTGAGATGACACTTTCAGTGGGTTTACTTATCTATCAAATATTTCCATAGATGTCACCATATCAGTGCATTGATAATGAATAAAACTGATATATCTCATAATTAAATTAAAAATATAGGTCAGCTCTATAAAGATAAAGATATTTGGCACCTGGTGCTCTCTGCCCACACCATCAGGGAACTGATGTGATGATGTAATAATAATAAATTAAAAGTAACTATGAACTGCAACTGGTAACATATGTATAGAGGCATTTCTTGCTGGAATGATCATTTATACTGAAGTAGAAGAATTCTTTATGTCTTTTGTGGGATATTTCATATAAATGTATAATTTGGCAAATAATAGTAAAACAACATAACATAGCTGAGAGAGACACACCATAAATAAATCTATAAACAGCATAGATGAGTTGCAAATGTAAAATCCAATAAATATTTCACTCACTTTTTAAATGTGCCCTGAAGCTGAAGATTTATAGGTGTTGATGTGTTTAAAAATGGACTGATTTTTTCCACCTTTATAAAAGGCCCGCCGTATATAAATTCGGGTCTTGTATAATATTCCTCATCATATTCTTGTACACCAGGGCTAGCCGCACTCGTAATTGACGAAGACGCAATTGGCGATCCTGCTGCTGAAGGCGATCCTGCCGCTGAAGGCGATCCTGCTACTGAAGGCGATCCTGACGCTGGTGACGACGCTTTCGATACTTTTGTTGACGTTACACTCATTTTTTTTATTTGTTTTTACGCGGTATTTTACAACATTGTTAATTTAGAATTGAAAGTTATTGAACGATCTTTTGAGTACCCATTGAATAAATAAAAATTGACTACAGTAATCTTAAAATTCAAATTGACAAATGAAAATTGCTATTATGACATTCATTTGACGTTCAAAAAGTACGCTACTTGTAACAAGTACCTCAGAAACACGTATTTATGTAGTATAAAATATGGTAATATTAATTATTACGAAATCTTATTTATTTCCTTCATAATAAGTTAAGAACCGATTTTTTTAAGAAAAGTTAGGAAAACCTTTCTTTGAACCGTAATACGCAAAATATTAATGACAATACATTCTTACTGTCAGTTACAAAAATTGTAACTAACTTGATACAGGATTGCGCGGTATAATATGAACATAGATTTCTGAATTATTTATAAATGGATTTTTGTCCTTAACTGACAGTATGTCGGACTAATCATTACAATATTTTTATATTAAACTCACATGCCAAATGTACCGCACATAACAACATTTCGTGGAGTCACTATTCGCATCACAGGTAGATTCTCAGTATCAATAAACCAGTCGAACGCCGGCATCTTTGTTTGTTACACTTAACTCGCGAAATTTTTAAATTTTATGTTTATAATCACTGGGAGGCCTTGAAAATATTTATTAAAAATGATGCGTGTGGTTAACACAGCAATATACATACTTGTGACCATGAAGAAACTAAAAATAGAAAAATAGCTCAATCCCTATTTTTGTCTACATACATCGTCATTATATTGCGTATTTTAGTGAGATTAGTTCAGTCTGACTTCTCCCATTCTTCATTCATTGTTCGAGGATTTCTTTTTTTAATATTTTTTCTGATTTAACTGAATATTAAAAGCTGCATAGTAAAAATAATAGCTAATAGGTCTTAATTATGTTATTATGGCCAAATCAATGTTTCGTAATTTACCATAGCACATTATAACATTTATAACATAGTTTGTCATCCAGAAATAGAACCTATACTGCAATTATGTATATGTAAATTTAAAAGCCATCCGCAGTACCTACTACAGAATTGTTGATGTTCACGATAAAATCTTCTTGATTTATACTAAATTAGAAAAGTACCGTACACAATTGTACGTATTTGTATTCCACGACACAGGGAATTAACATATTATCACATCTTTGAATTGATCCATAGCCAAACGGCGGCGATTAAGCACGCGTTCGCATCGCAGCCCTGGCCCTACGGTATCCACACTGCACCTTTAAAGCCGCGGGCGCAGAGGCGACCCCGCCTCCCTTATCTGACGATGTCGTCCTAAAGCATGTTTTCAAAAAGCAGAAACAAGAATCTGACAGTTATACTCAGCTAAAAAGAAATGTTTGAAAATTGATTTATCAATATGACAACCATTAACAATAAGCACATGAAATTACCAGAATTATTAACATTTTTTTAAAATAGAAAACTAAGATTATGCAGTTGTTTTTTGATTGTTTTACAAATGTTACGTGACAAATTAACATCACGCCTGTGATCCCCGAAGATGTAGGCACAGGAGTGTAGTACAGTCCCACGTTTCTCGTGTTTATTACGTTTATGTCCTGCTATGGAATAGGCAGTGAGCCTATTGCACTACACCAGATACATATCCAGACTCCGAGCCGCTACCTACTAGAAAATATAAATTAAAAATTCAATAGTACATGACCCGGGATATGAACCCAGGATCTCCAAATCGGCAGTCGCGCTTGCAACCAACACGGTCAACAAGACATTCTTTTGAATGAGTCTGAATTTTGTTCACTATTTTAAATTTTTTGGTTTTGTCAACCTCTTATAAATTTTCTTAGAATACTTAACATATCTTTTCGGAAAAAATGCGAAAAGGTTAATTTAACTAAACGCAAATTAGTCCAATAACTCATTATTTCATCTATCACGATCAAATTGCTGTGTTCACATGTTAATAGACAAAAATTCATTTTTTTGTGAAGTGGGACAAAATACAATAGAAAATAAAACAGTATGGTACCAAGTAAATCAATGTATTCAAAATATACTTATTTATACACAGAGTGTAATCAAGAGATAATAAGGCATTTAAATGCAAAAATTTGCAGTGCTCCATGTACCAATAATAAAATCATCAAAAAAATACCTTTTTATGAAAATTATAAATCAAAAATAAAACCTCTAAGGGATATTTTAGGTTAAAATCGCTACTGGGCTCTAGTCAAAGTAATATCTCTTTAAACTTGAAACTATAACAACATAAGAAATCAGGCATATGTGTAGAGGATATTGGATCCAGAATTATAGTAGATGCCGGACTGAGTTCCTTTGTTGCCTGCTACTGAAAAATGTTAATTTTTTTACTATCTGTTGAAATTAATTAATCTCCCTGTAATTCAACACCAAGTTAGTTCATTAAGTACAACAGATATTTCATTGTTAATACCTTGATACATTTGTTATAAATCACAGACAGTTGCCAATACCTGCTTGTGTAAGAACATTCTTACATGTGATATCCTTAAAATAAGTCTAAATCATATTGGTATATAATTTTAGGTGTCAATTATACATAATTTTCAAAACCGATTACTCTTTTGTAGTGGTGAAATATAATTAACATACAATAAAAAAAAATTTGAAAAATATGACATTACTATTATAATATTTTGCCATAAGGAGAATCTTTGTCAATACTTATTGATTATGTAGTCAATATTTAAAAGTCAAAGAATAACACAACAGAACAAGTCAATAAAACACAACAGAACAGCTATTCCTATTGTGATCTAAAATTGTCAAAACAATCATTCAAAAGGTTATTTAATTACTTTAATAATACTATACCTGTTTATTTCTCAGAAAATAGCGAAGATAATGTAACAATTTTTAATAGTTAGTGATTCAGCTTTTAAAATAGAATAAAAAATCATACCACACCAAGTAACTCACCAAAACTAAAGCATAAATGAAAAAACTAAAAGTAATAATTTCTCATGCTTAATAATAGTCACAATATAAAATTAGAAAAATTTATAAATATTTTACAAATATCAAATAAACATTAGCAATTATAATAATATCTTAATGTTTAATAAATTAGTCATCATTTATAAAATTGTCAGAATTATTATTTTAAGATAGGTAGGTACCAAACAATTGAGTGAAAATTTGAAATTTTGGAATGTTATTGCAGAATAATAATTTACATTAAGTCATTCAAAATATGCATGATTGTAAATTATTTTTTTTAAATAATTACAAAGTGAACAGTTTTTTAATCAAGCAAGTCAAGCATTAATCATTAAACCCAATCTATTTAATTTGTTAACTCAAGATAATATCTCCAAAAAATCTGATAAAAAGCAATATTTAATTTCAATACAATTTATACACATAAAAAGATATGGAACTGTTAATAGTTAACACTACACACAAACATGATTGTATTTATCCATAAAGAATTAGTCATATTTCAAAGTATATGTATTAAAACAAGTTATTTGCAAAATTTTAATGCAGTGGTATGTTAAAATACAGGAAATCATTAGTCTGTTTAAAATCACAATAGTAAACTAAGAAAATCTGATAAAGGGGTTTGTGTTGTCTCAATCATGTCCGCTATTATTTAATGTAATTATTATGATTAATAATCAATTGTCAATTAATGTCCATCTATGTTAAGTATGTATAATTATAACAAAACAAGTAGGGTACTTATACATTTTGTATCAACACTACAAGTCACTATACAATATTTTTTAAATAAGTCAAATGTACAAACCCTGTAATGTCAACATGGAAATGATAAACATTCATATATGTCATTAATCATGATAAGCTACATGGCATACAGTCAAGTTTAATAAAATACTTTATGATTGTAAATTAGTCAAATTATAAAAGAGAAAGGATGTTAGAAAAGACATTAGCATTTTTTCAATATTGAAATAATTGACATAAACATACATCCAATGATTTATGTGATTAAAACAATAGTAGTTCAAAATTGAAAACATTATCAGCCAGCAAAACCTTTTAGCAAGTTTCTACACTGACAATAATTAATATAGATAATGTAACTACACATTAAAATATAAGAAATGGTGAATTAATCAATTTATGGTCTCTTTCTTACATAATTAATGTTGATTTACTTTCTTTAAAAATGTACTTAAAAATGTTCTTCTGCATCTTTTTTGCTTTAGCATAAGGAAATATTTGTATGCAAATTATTACAAAAAATACCAACATTGTAATAAATCAGTAAATCTATTAAAATATAATTAGATTTTTCATTTTTAATATGATAAAGTATATAATAACGATTATATCAATACAATATTATAATTTTCAGTGAATATAAAAGTTATAACTACTAGGTATATGGAAGATGGATAAACTATATGGAAAATATTTGAGACCCATATCTAGCCAATCTTACACTATCTGAATGACATATGAATCATCTTGTTAATATTTTGTGAGAAAATCCTATACATAATTACATTTTCCGTATCAATTTTGAAGAGCTATTTAACAATTCAGGTGTACATTTAGTAGCGTCTCCTTCCATTGCTCTTAATGCGAGTGTTCTTCAAAGTTATAGTGGTGGACTGAAGTGGTTTGCCGTTGTTACTACTACGGAGAACTGGACAGTATGTGCTGAAATGAGAACATTCACTGCTATAAGATAGAAACATTCGTATATTCACTTCACAACAGTAATAGCCTCACCACCTATTCCATAGTGGGATGTAAACATAACTGGTGAAATGTAGGAGTGTTCTACACTCCTCTGCCTACCTCTTGGGGGATAACAGGGGTGATGTTACATCAGCAACTTTATCGTCATACTTGGTGGTGGTTCTTTCATTAGCCATTCTCTCAACATATTCGAACCAGTAATGTACATGTTTATCATTTTTATTATTATACAATGGGCAATATATTAAGTTACTATACAATGGGCGATAGTAAAATAAATATAAGCCTTACTTACATAGTATGAGCGTTATCACCAGATGCACCGCAAGTGCCACACACATGGGATCTTAAAATTGGGCAGGTTACGACATTCCTAGTCCCGATTTTCTCTTTAACACAATGTGTCATGTAAACAACTGGTGTTTCTCCATTCTTGCGACAAAAAGTACACATCTTTGTTGGTTGTATGTCATCTGATGATGAGCAGGCTCCAGAATTAGAATCATTGGTAGTAAAATAGGTACTAGAGAATGGATTCATAAATTTTTTTGGCATATGAGGACTCAATGATGAGCTCTGAGAGGAGTTTGACCATGGAGAGGATAGGTGTATAGTAGCAAGAGACTGATTTGATACACAAGATTGGGAGGTCAACAACGGTGAGAAATTTGACACTTTTCTTGCAATTGGTGATCTTTTAGTCAGTTTTGACGAATTGTTGGACCAAATTAGGGAGAAATCTGACAATTGGTTATCTGACACTGGAGTCTGGAATTCAAGACCTTTAGGATCAGATGAATAACGTTCATAGAGAAACCTTTTAGACTGAGTTGTGTTTTCTGGAGGGGTTACGGACAAAGGCTCTTCATGTTGCCAGAAATTGAGGTCAAAATTATTTTTTTCTGCAGGTGGAGGTACTAGCTTCTGTGTTTGTTGGGTTCCTAATATTTTTCGGCCTATTATAGGACGTTGCTGCTGTTTGATGAATGGATTATTATTGCAAATTGTAAGGTTTTCATTACGTTGCAAGAAATCTGCTGAGCTGGATGATGCTGGGTGGGACTCTGGAGATGTGGAATCTGTAGAACTAGAGGATCTATTGGCGCTAGTAGACGGGAATGGGGACAGAAAAGGGTTAAACGAGAAAGATGATGGGTCATCTGAAAAGAGAGAATTAGAATAAAAAACATTGAAAATTGGTTGATTTAAGCCTGCATATTCTAAAAAATTAAGTGAAACGGAGACGTAGCAGCCGAGTGGAGAAAAAAAGTTACGTCACTGTTATTAATTAAAACAATATAAGCATTACAATGTTTATATAATAAATGGAATTTCAGTTTGGTGTCAAATTATTAATTGTATACAAGCCCATGAATTAAATTGCATGATGTTATAAATTGATAGCACGTAATAATTACTTATTACCTAATTACTTACCATTTTGACTTCTTGGAAATAAACGATGAATTTCCGACATGTAATCCACCATGCTTTTAGACGGGAACATTTTACTCTGTAAATGTTACAATATTATTTCAACATAATTACTGACCAATGCTTATTTCACTATTTATTGTTTATTTACATTCCCTTATAAAAAGAGGAAGTGGCCATTATTTACGCCAAATTGTATTAACCGGAAATTCCCTATAGTCAAATAATTAATTTTTTAAATGAAACAATTTTGGTTTTGGACTATACATAACGTTATTTTATGTACTTTTTGATGGTTAATTATAATTCATTTATTATTACAAAAAGTTTAGAAAAGATAATAAAGGGAATTATACTTTGCATAATGTTAGCGACATTGCTTTTCAGTACGGTATTTAAACTATATTATAATATTATCATATAAAAAAGAAAATAATTAAAGACTGAATTAGTACGACGTTACTAAATCAATACCGTAAGAAAATAATAATACGGTCATATCGAGATGTTACAAAATCACATTTAATCTTTGTCGTGTAATTACAAAATATTGGCTATTTAATTTATTAAAATAAACGATATTATAATAAAAAGGGCTTAATGATTGATTGAATTTCAATGTAAAAATATTATTTATCTATAAATTCTGACGATAAATGTTTAATACATGTAAATTCAAATAAAATGGTAAAAATAAAAAACGTTAGTTAACAAAACTTACCAATTATAAACGGAATAAATAACAAATTTAGGACTTATTTATATATAAAATAGTACTTAAATCCAAGTTTCTTTAACTTCGTCGACTCACTACGAGCTAGTTCGAAATTAAACTGACAATAATTTGGTGCTCTGAGTACGGTCGGTATTGCTTTTCGGCATGTCCTCAAAGGACACCGACAAGTATGAGTCGGGTGGTGCTTGTATCCATTGGTAGTAGGTTCGATTTCGATTGTACATATATTAATATGATGTCTTTTTCTGTTAAATTTTATTTTATTATTATTAAATTTATTATAAATGATATCTGACAATGACGTATATTATAGGTATTTAGAAGACTATTTTTGTGCAATAATATAATAATCAAGAAAGGTAAGCCTCGAATAGAGCAGAATTCTGACGTTGTAGGTACATTCATTTTCAATATACCTTTAACAAATACTTTAATTTCACTTGTATGTAAACGTAACTGGTGAAATGTGGGAGTACACTACTCTCATCTGTCTACCTCTGCGGGGATTGTAGTCATGATGTTACGTTATATTGCGTTTTTTATTTTTAATACGAGGTGACATGAATATCAACACGCCAAAGCGGCTAGATACTGTAAATCAGTCAGTGCGCGATTGACATTCAAGAAAATTTTGACCCAACGAATATCAGTTCTTCGGGATGTAGCCCTGAGGAACTGATCATGTGTACGTAATGCGCCATAACATTAAACATCATGCCTGTTATCGCTGAAGAGGTAGGCAGGAAAGTTGCACACTCTCATCTTTCACCTTTTGTGTTTACGTTCCAATATTAAATAGGGGTACATTCATTGCCATATACCTGGCACAAATCAGGCTTCAGCTACTGCTAATGATTTATATGTATTATACATTCTACTTTGGAAAACCAATAGTACCCACACCGAGATTTGAACCCAGTATCTTTAAATCTCTAATCATTTTATAATTATAAAAACCATATCTAATTATTTTATAATTATATATTGTTTTTCTGTACAAGTACATGTGTGGTGAACATGTAACTATTAAAGGAGACAGCTAAATAACCAAATCTATTGCTTTTGTGTCCCCATGTTATTGTGTCATGCAGACAAAATTATATATGAAAGTGTTATATTATAGCATATTAAAGCAGGAGTGAAGCTACTATTGTTTCAAAAGAAAGCCGATGCGCTTTGCACAAACACCGCCGCAGCGTTACACGTGTATAGGGAGTACCACTATCGATTTATAAAATACATCGATATGCATATTCGATATAAAATATCACAACCTGGTATCGATGTTTTGAACAATATATCGTTTGAAAAGATCTATATTTTTCAATACCTTTCACTAATAAAAGTTTAATATTATAATTTTCTAGTCAAATGCAGATATATCTTATTGTTCATTTGATTTGTCTGAATAATAGCTACTTACTATGAATGTTGGGTCAATAGAATTGTACTACAAGAAAATGATAGGATCAGTAGGATGATTTATTCGTTTGTAAATACAATAATCAGCAAACACTACAAATTAATAGACATTTTTATTACATCAGATATCACATACTTAACGTAACACCATGCCTGTAATCAGTAGTAGTAGGCAGAGGAATCTAGTACACTCTCACGATTCACCAGTTAGGTTTACATTCCAGTATGGAATAGGTGGTGAGCTTATTGCCATACACATAAACCGGGCGTATGTCCAGACTTCGACTCAGTACTATAAAATCTACTATAAAATCCAGTACTGCCCGACCAGGGATTTTAACCAAGAACCTCCCGATCGGCAGTCCCGCTTACAACCAACACGACCGACAAGGCAGTCTTCTTTCTAATTTTAAATAAATATATTCAGAAAATTAAATATTTTGTGATAAAGATCTAGACTCTAAATAATTATTACGAAATACTTATTTTTTTAATATCCAGAGACATCTATTGGACAGTAGTAACAAAGAAACGCTAACAGATTAGAAAAGACTATTTATTTGTTTACGCCTATTCTCCGACAGATGTCTTGATGATGAAGTGTTAGCAAAAGTAGACGATCCAGCATTTGGATTAAATTCTTATTTCAGTACCTATGTAAAAAAACATGTTCTACTCGTATATTCAGACTCCATCTGCTAAGATTAATCGTTACAATGTTTCAACACAATACATATTTTTGTGCTAAAATCATGTTTGTGCGCTAATACGTCCTCTCGACTCCGGGGTACTTGATTTGATATGACTTTGATTAGTAAAGCTACGCTAAGCTACGAGCATATGAGACGTTTCCCACTCTGTGTAACATAGTACTGGTCAGGTGCTAACACTTACAGTATTACCTAATATGCATTATAATGAAGAACCCATCACAAATATGGGAAAGGTAACCGCTTAATTACATGTACCGAGTATTTCGCATACAAATCACTGGATAGCCATCGTCATGGGAACATCTGGTACGTCTATCGCCTTCCGCGTCTCGAGCTGGGTAATTACACAATATAATTAAGATTTGTACAGCACTGGTGTAATTATTTTGTCACTACTTTTTTTTACGTACTTACGAGAATTTAGCAAAACTTTATCTTTTGTATGTCACATTACAACTTCACTTTTGCTTGGGTTGCAACATTGTAATCAGTATAATTTTAATTAAAATCCTTTTGAAAAGAAGTGATTATGTCACAGATCTGCATTATCAATCCGTGATAGGTCAAATGTTAGTTTATCTTCAGAAATAAAACTTTGATTGTTGCGTATGAGTTTAGTACGTAATCGTACGTTTGAGGGCGCGCTATCAAATGTGCGCTGAAGCTGTGCGATGTGCTGGGACCCCGCGAGTACCCACACCTTGACTCAGCCTTCCCAGGGCTCACCGCCATATCCTCTTTATACGAAATAAACATATTCATCTTTATACGGAATAAACATAAAAACAGCCATATCTCGTGCTTCGTGGATACGCGGGGTGAAGAAGTGGTTATTGCACGCATGAGACGATGAGAGTTACATTAAGTTCTGAAGACCATTGAAAATCGTCGTCACTGTTGCGATCGAGGAGCGTAGTTATCCACAACTACGCTCTTGATGACGTGAAGGGAATTCGCGTAGTGGTACGCGGAATTCTTAAAAAGTTCTCCACAGAGGTAATCCTTAATAGCCTTGATGATGGCGAGAAGGTCCTGCCGGCCAAGTACACCGGAAGGTGAACAGTCCCTTATATAAGATGGGACGGTAGATGCATGCGTACATATAATTATGCTATATATATGCATACTACATATATGCGTACAGATATTAACACTTATTGCCCATTTTGAGGCATTAAGTTAAATTACCTTTTAAGTTACATTTAAAATAACATTAGCACGTAATAAAGTGAAATGTAACAATTAAACCGTTCACCGCTGACTACGGTTACATTACGTTAGGTACCCGATAACGGTCCGCCGTATGTGCGTCACGTAACAGATTAAAAATAACACTCATTAACATAACTGCGGTAACAATTATAAAGGAATGAACGTAGATGGTCATGTTTTCATAATGTGTATTATATATAAATATTTAGCATTTCAATTCTTATCTAATTCTGAGGAAAATCATAAAAATAATAAATCGTGGTTGTATGTACTAAATTATTTAAAACAATTAAAAAAACATATAACCGCTCTCGATAACCTCAAAGAAGTAGCACAGGAGTGCCCCAGGAGGAATTGAAACTAGGACCTACCGATCGGTAGTCGCACTTGCAACCAACACGACCAATGAGGCAGTTATAATCTCAACCATAGCTTTTCAAAGTTGAAGGAAGTATAGAAATTGTTAAGGGCAATGAAATTGCAAAACTATTTCTGCTTTTTGAAAAAACACGTGCAATTTGCCGGCTGATACAAATTATAATTCTATGTGTACGAAATTGAGGCTAACGTAAATTCGACCACATAAGGCGACCGACCTATTAGAGCGGTCGTGATGCCGCCAACAGATAATTATTGCCAAAAAGAGAAACAGTGCTTGCAACATGTACATTACAATACAAATAAGCTGGCAACACAAGATAAACAAGTACTATAAACGTATGTATGTATGTAACATTTGAATAATGATAACAATGAAACAATGATTCATTTCAGTATAGATCATGATAACGTCATTCTGTCCTTAACTTACAGGCTTCTTGTTAGCGCTTGTAGCGCTGCAAATTTTAAATCCAGAACGATTGATATTATTATCTATAGTCTTTTTTAATTTCGCTTGTATTCGGCCGTAGCTTATTAGATTTTAAGCACTCTTATGATGTACCTGTCATTATGCCTCAATTAATTAGTGTAATAAAAACGGAAAAAAGTCTTCTTTCTTTATGGCACCCTACAATAGAGAGCTTCTTTTTAAAATTTTAAATCAGTGTTAGGATAGTGGTTTGAAATTTAACTTAAATTTAAATTTAACCTCCGGGAGATTGGATTCAAATCCTAGCACGCACCTCTTAAAAATGTGTGTTTTAAGTAATAAGTTTAAATATCACTTCCTATTGAATTTGTGTCCGGTGCATGGCAATAGGCTCACCGCCTATTCCATAGTGGGACGTAATGGTAACTGGTGAAACGTGGGAGTGTACTAAACTCGTCTGCCTACCTCTTCGGGAATAACAAAAATTTATATCAAAATATTGAAAAATAAATACAACATTAGAAATTCAAACATATGTAATCAGGAGAGGAAAATTTTGAAACGTATATGTATAGTTTACGTTTGACGGAGGCATACAATTACAACATTAGAACGAAGCAACTAACAAACGTTTTATAGAGAAATATTAGCTTGATAATTTTACATATTTAACCTAAATTCATATGTCTTCATACTACTCTTCAGACCTCTAGTGATTTCCAAAAAACATCATTTTTAAAAACAATAAAGGTCATATCATTATACATTTAAACTATACAAATACATTAATTTCAATGATAGAGATGATTAAATGCCTAAAGCTGATACAACTGGCTGGTTATTCTGCCTATCATACGTTAAGACAAACAAAAGAGGCTCGCAGCGCGTATCGCATCGACCTTGGCCCGCGCGTACAATTGTCTAATGCGAAAAAAACATTATATCAATATCGTTAGTTGTATCGATAGAGCTGTCCTTGCTTTCTTCAGAGACGTCTCATCAGGGATTCACAAAAACAATAACACGAACGCTGAACAAAAAGTTGCAATGAGTGTAGCTTTTGTACGGTACGATTGATGAGAAACTGCGATAATATTTGTTGTGTGTTTGACAAATGGCGGTGTAGCGCGGTCTGCCTAATCATAGCTACGTGCCCTGACCGCCATTGGGCAGCGGCGTAGGCAGTGCGAGAAGCTGTGCTCTGCGATCCCCTATCCACATGACTAGCGTGAAGGTTACGTGCATAACCCCACAGACGAATATATGAATCAACGAAGATATGATCAAGCATTCGCGTCTTATCCCCTTGTGGTGTTAAAGTGTATTTTTTTCTAACAAACTAACGTAGTGATGTACAAGTGAAATATTTCTACTGAGAATGATGCCAATTCTTGTTTTGGTTAAAAGATATTACACCAAGTTTTCATCGCTGACGCTTATAGATCACGCCAGGTGCAAAGACGATCGGACAATCGGATCACAAGTATGGCGGCCTTGTTCTACATACAGTCCAATACCGACAAGTGAGTACGTGTATCCGAATTTCTATAAAGCTTAAGGTCGTTGCAGACTGAGCTATAATATATAATAATATATTGTGCAACTTTGTTGTATTTTGGCAAACTACTAGAGACTGTTCACGGAAAACAACAACACGCGACGTATGGCGGAGAACTGTAAAGCAAGCCACTGACCCTGGAAATACGACCACGACCACTCTGTCAAGAGTGTAACGCAAAAGAAAAAACAGACGGTAGCTATGCAATAATATATAGCTTTGTGGTAATTATGTGCGCAATAATATGTCTTTCTACAGAGAGATAAGTCTTGCTATATCAGTTCACTAGACGACGTGAGAAAAATATATATATTATCGTTACGTGTGCGCTAATTCGAGCGTCACTATATACATATGTATGTAATTATAATGTATGTAATTTATCATTATATGCCTTGCTATAATATATATCTATTATATATTATAGCTCCGTCTGTGATCAGCTTAAAACGTAGTTCGACGATACCCGGAGATTTCTTGAGTTGTCAGTAGGGTCATACTGGATCTTTAATATAGATTAGATGTTCTTCTGAGTAGGTATGTATGTACTAAGAAGAGACATGGAGCTTTCTTTATTTGACATAATATTCTAATTTTTATGTAGACAAAAACATATGTACTTACTACATGGATACAACGGGTTTTTCTTAACTTATAAAAAGGGTAGATATACCTATTCGTTGTAAGATGCAAGTAACAACGCTCTATGGTAAAAATATGCCGCACTAAACCTGCGTACCTGAGAGTTCGTAGTTCACGATAATGATCTGTAAGGGCTGTGAAGAGTGCCCAACGGTATTGGAGCAGGGTGATGGAACACGGCTTAAACCGTCCTTATTGTGAGGAGAGCCGCGTCCAACAGTGGGACGACAAAAGGCCCACGGTGACGTATTTATTGTATGTATTGTTCCATACGTCCCATTTTTCCAATTCCAGAATCAATTTCCGCGGTTATAAATGTTTATTAATTACGAAATGTCGGGGTTAGTGCTTCGATTTTGCATGTTAGAATGTAATATGGAAAAATTTCAATTGAATTACGACTTTTTTATTTGTTCCTAACACCATGCAAAGGAAAGTACCCATGGATAGCTTAATGTATGTATTTGTGAGGCCGAGAATCGAACTCGGTACGTTCTCCGTGCCTGTCCGCATCATGAATGAAGCAGACATACTGTGTCAAAGTCAGTTTCCAATGCTGTTCATATACTTGGTAAATAATAAACAAATCTGAACAATAAAATTAAGTTTAATTATTTGCTGCTATAACTGCTACTGCTGCTACATCACATAGCAGTAGCGTAAAAGTGCTATTATAAAGTAAGTAATAAGTTTAGTAAGTAATAAGAGTAAGGCATCTGATAATTTTTATAATCTGTCGAATTTTTTTATCCATCTGAGCAATAACTTTCATTTTGTTATGTTGGTAATGCTTTGTTCTATTTTTAATTTGCCCACTATGCATCAAAGTTGATGTTGGTCAATAATAATGCCTACTTAAAACTATTTCGCCACACTTGAGTAGGTGTAGTATTTTTCTTGATCGTGATGAATATATTGCCATTAAGTATCCAGCATGCTCCATTATTAACTTCCATTATTACACGAAATAATTCAATCAAGCGTTGCAAATGAATTACAAAACTTAATATAATTATAGATGTACGAAAAACTTATAATAATTGTGATTTATTTACTTATCTGCTCACGTGCGCCAGTTTAGAAAGGTCTTGTTTGTGGTTATATTTTTGTCTGTGGCCGCAATAAAAATGGCCACGCGGAAGGTCTTTCGAAATTGGCGCCAAAATTGCTTTATGATCCCGTACCATACTTGGTAATGCGTTCCAGTAACTAGATTAGTTAAGAGGCGTTCACGTTGTTGTTGTAATAATTAAATCACAAAGTATAAGTGCAGCAACGTTAGGTATATTTCTGATCATTTCTTTTTTTAAAACAAACGCACCATTTTTTATAGTTACTCTGGCCTTAGGTACATGATCTATAAACTAAAACGTTAGACTATATTAAATAGTTACAAGTGAGGGCTTCCAGGTACAGCCTTAGGAAGTTATGGCCACCTCATCTATTAGTGGTGCACCCAGCAACAAAATAGACAAGCCTTGATGATTGACTGATCGCGGTTTAGTGCAGCCTATCCTATTTGTCTACTACTACTATTGCACTGGTTGCTTACGGGTAGAAGCGTAGGCGGTACCCGAAGCAGTGCCCTGCGATACCCAATGCGCGTGCCCAGCGTAGAAGCAATGTGAAAAACCCTCTATGATAATGCATTAGCAGAGGCCTATGTTAAGTAGTGGTATGAGATAGACCGATGACGAAGGGTTCATATGAAACATTATTTTGTACATATGAGCGTGTGTGACCCAACCCTAACCGGCAACCATCTTTCTCTCAAGGTCAAATGTGCCACGAATTCAAACAATGCGAGCGAATTGCAAAACTTGAATAATGATCTTGTTTTATGAACCGTAGATTGGTGCTCTATGGCCGTAATTAAAAAATTACCAATCATTAACGGTCGACTGGTTTTTGTAGATTGTTTACAATCGCCCTTGTTCCCTGCAGTGGGATATATCAACTGGCATTAATTGTCAGTCTTTGGTTAGTAACAAGAGAATACTTAAAGATGGATTTAGGACCATGTTGGAAATACCTCATCCAATCCAATTTTTCCTGGCACCGCTTAGATTTAATTAAAAATAATCTAATTTGATGACATCTCTTAATTCATTTTAAGATTATGAGTTAAAAGTATAAAAATTATTTTAACGTGACTGCCTCGCTGGTCTTGTGGTTGTAAGCGCGATGATGAGCAAGAGACCCAGAGCTTTACTGTTGGGGTTTTTCTAACCTATTTCCAGTAGTATGTAATTAGGAGTCTAGATTTGTGCTCGGCTTATGGCAATGGGTCACCTGCTATTCCATGGAACATGGAACGCACAACGTAACTGGTCGATGGTGGGAGTAGTACATTGCTTTGCCTACCTTTTCAGGGAAATGCAGTCGTGATGTTATCTTATAATTTTATATAATAAACCATACCACGGTTTTATTTTAAGAACCACCATATTTATATAGTAATTGCGCGTGGCGTGGGTTGAATGAACGACATGGTTTTTTTCACTTTCGCTTAATGATAATAACAGATTTGTTCACGCTTTACATTACATTATGCGCTTTTTTATTTACTTTTATTATAAACCTTGCATTTTGACATCCGAATGTTGTTACAATAATGTATTATATAATAATATGCCTTACGTCAACCTATACTCTGCACTCAAGGCGTACCAACCAAACAATGCAAGCATAACCCAACAGTGTATGGCAGTTTTGTTCAAAGTGGGCATAGCTCCATCTTTATCATTGTCAGCCAGTCAGTCCACTGCTGGACAGATGCCTCCCTTAATGAGCGCATCGTGTGCTGTCTTCGGCTTGTCACATCCAGCTTAGTTACTAAACACCCTATGTTGTGGACACTGATTATTTTACTGGGCGGTAATAAACTTCAAATCAAATTGGGAGGCGATGATGGTCTGAAGAGAATAGGTACTACGTAATGAAAAAATAATAAGAATATTAAATATTTACGTAGACCTTATTGTATACGAATAGTTATTCTATACGTGTTGTCCACTAACATGTATCTCCATCAAAACTAATATATACTTTGGAGCGGATTAGGTATTTTACCCAATAAAGTACTCTCAGGCTTCCCGTTCGAGAGCAACCCTGTAATTAGTGACAGCTGTCTTTGATAAACGTTGAACGTATTCGCTACCATAAAGAATATTTTTCGTTTCTATTGCTATTTAATCTGTGATCTTAACAGAGAAGGCATTATACGGTTTAGCTTGCTGATGAAAGAAAAGCAAAGCTATGGTTGGCTTCGGCTCGATTTAAATCGGTTTTGTAATAGGCGTAACATCTGTGTTTATAAACAGTTTTAACCACACATGTTACACAGCCATTTTGTATCTGTGTACGGAAGTTGCACAGCCGACTTTAAACGAGTTAGCAATAAAGAGTATTGTCATTGTGAATATATGACTGGTCGACATTCGAAATGAATTTGTGAGTGCCACCTAAATGTTTATAGCTAGATTTGAATTTTATTAGAATTTCAATTTATAATCGAAAATTACTGTAATTTGTTAGATGGGGGTGTCAGAAGTCTTGGAACCCGGAGTGCATGTATAAGGAGAGTGCTGAATGTAGATGATGTAGGTACCTTTGGAGGATTTGGACTTATGAAAATGAATATTTTGTTATATAGCCAGATGAATGATGAATTACAGATGTACATTACATGTATACAAATATACATTATAAATAAACAGACACACCAAATATGTTCGTTCGTCATAGAAAACATTGTCTTGGATGGGAATTACACTAACGATCCCTAGTTTAACATTCAAATTTGCTAACAACTGAACTAACGGGACCTATAGTAAATAGAGTCATAAAATCGCTTATACGTTAAGGCTTATCGCTTATTCGTTGGCGGTGTGACATTACACACGATTAAAAAACTAACTTTTGCATAATAGTTTCTCAATTAAACCTCTTACTTGAGTGTATGTTAGAGATTTAAGAGATTTTCTTCAAGTATTCTCATAATCATTACCCTAGATTAAATCAAGATAGAAAGATGTGTTGCATCGAGAATCTTTTTTAAAATTATTCAGCGTGTGCTGATCGTTTTGTATACTCTGTGCAGTTGTATATACATTAGGTACGTATGTAATAAACCATTTTAATTCTTTACCTTTCAAGTGAAACAAAAATACAAAAAAACGAATACATATCTACTATTTTATTTAACTAAAAGTTTCAATTATGTCTTATGTTACATTTGACATGCTGTTCTATTAAATTTAGATTGGGATATAATTTAGTAATAAATTAATTCAACATTCGGCTCGAGTGTATGTAGATGGGTAGAAGGCGGAAACTAATATTGTATTCATATC
>DWTO01000179.1:0-25296 GCA_018244755.1 Jemadia pseudognetus
ATGACATCTCAGCTCAGTGGCCCGGCACAACCTCATCCGCTATTTACTCCACCTTGTCAACCGCACAAGCTAGAAACCTACCTATGACGCGTAGTCACTTTTGCACTCTTCACGACTGTCTTGATTCTTAACTAATAGTGTTTTAAGTCCTGTATGTAGTTTTTGGTACATACGTTTATTCAAAAAAAAGGAAGCTAAACATTAACACTACAACTTTAACGTATTCTAAAATTTACCGACATTACGAACCCTATCAGCCATATTTTTTGTTTAATCACAGACTAAGAAACACTGTATCTAAATAACACAGATTATAAAAAATGTTTTTAATGAAACGCTAGGCATCATATATTAAAATAATTACGGAATTAAAAATAAATTCAACATGCTAATCATCGCTATCTGGACTCGTCGACGGCTGAAGCTGAGGCTCGTAGCTAAAACTGTACAGAATATAATCATGAGTGAACTGGACAAATAACTGTTTATTTACAAAGCAAAAAAGCAACAACTAAGTTAACTCTAACAATAAGTCTCGGAGTCTACCCTAATACGGAATACTCTTATTACTGCTAACTATTCAATTTCAACGACGTCGTATACATCGCGTTCTTATCAATGTTTTTATAAACAATTTAAACAATGGATGTTAGTGGTTGTAAATGGATGCTTAAAACTTAAATCCTTTGTAGAACACTTCCACGTTTAATGAGTTTCGTGTACGTCTCACTATGGAATATAGCTAGGGAGCTGGCGAACATTTAAGTATATGTATTGCTCGTACTTTGTATTGATCAGCATTGAAGTGGAGATCAATACGACAAAATTTTCTTAAGAAAATTATGTCGTACGTTGCTGCGTTTTTTAGCTACAAGGCTTTCAATCTGTAAAAAAATCGGTACTAAATCATTTTTTGGAGACAGATGGTAGTAAATAGAAAACACAAAAAAAAATTTTTGCTTGTGTCTGCCTCTGAGGTTAATGGTCAATACCATTTTGATAACGAAGATAATCTATGAGGCAGACATCCAGGTCACTCCATTTTCACAGGAGGTGGATGTAAAAATGTTAAAAAAAAAGAAAATCTAGTAAATCGTTTGCTCGTAGCTTTAATTGGGTCCATTCGATTTGTTAGAACTCCCTGAATAGTAAAAAAATTGGCAGAGCTCTGGATGCCTGCCTCATAGATTTTCTTCGTTATTAAAATGGTATTGACCATTAACCCCAGAAGCAGACACGAGCAAATGATTTAGTACAGATTTTGTTTTACAGATTTAAAGACCTGTAGTTAAAAAAACTCAGCAGCGTACGACGTAATTTTCTTAGGAAAATGTTGTCGTATTAATCTCAACTTTAATGCTTATCAATAAAAAATACGAGAAAAACATAAACTTAAATGCTCGCCAGCTCCCTAGCTATAATTTAAAGTAATGTCATAATTATCTCGGTCGGTTAATATGTCATTTTCTATTACATGGTCGGGTGACATTACGCGTAATGCATTACTCGCATTACTAAATTCAACTTGCAAGATTTGATTACAGGCAAATACAAGGAACAGGAGACACAAAATAAAAGCTTATAATATAAACGAGTTGTAGACAGGAATAAAACAAATACAAGCATAGAAAAACAGTGTATTTTTAAATACTTCTGTGCATAGAATTAATAGTTATTTGTAGTAATATAAAATTGATAGCACCTTACAGGTATATACCTACCACATATTGGCCTTATATTTATAAAGCACATAGTTATGCATAAATTATTATGAAAATATCTAACAGCAAACAGTTCTTGATTGAATTAGTAAAATAATGCAAATTTTATTTCCATGTGTGATTGTTACAAATATCTCTGTAAATATATATTATGAAACAATATTACATTTAGGTAGGTACTAATATTGTACATTACTTGCAATTTACATACTCTAGTCTAAAACTATTTATTATTCACCTATTCATTTTATGAGAGTGACATATGAGATATAAAATTGATACCAAATAATCCCGATTAGGTCTTTGGTACAAAACACTGTTGTTCACTTTGTGTCCCATAAATAATTTATAACAGTCTAGTCCACTAGTAGTCATAGCTGCTTAACAATAAGTATAGTAAAATTCATCGTGCGCTCGTCGCCTCGTGCCCT
The DNA here is from genome assembly GCA_018244755.1 of Jemadia pseudognetus. NCBI lineage: Eukaryota > Metazoa > Arthropoda > Insecta > Lepidoptera > Hesperiidae > Jemadia > Jemadia pseudognetus. The sequence goes on from DWTO01000179.1 coordinate 2,153, forward strand.
TGTCGCCAGCGTGGACCAATGCTGGGAGTTTGGGGATTCAGCAGCAAGCACACGTCTGTTGCTAGCGATCCTTAGGCGACTCCTTGCTCCCCACGTCCTCGGCTGAATCCTTCGCAGCGTCGTTGTCCAGTTGAAGTTGCCGCTTGCGGCCGATGAACTTCGCACCGAGATATCTGAGTACATACGGAAATAAGTCACTTAGACCAAACATACGAAATTTGTGGTAAATACATAAAAATTACAGATATATCACAAAATTCAAAACGTTACAAATCATATTTTTAATATTACAAAGATCTACAATTCCCAGAAAGGTAAACAAAGAGCTAATAACAAAGTTGATATTTGGTTTATGTCTCAACTAGTCAAATGGCTCCCTAAATGTTCGCCGTTTGGATAATATTGTGCCGGTTTTACCAAAAGATTTGTTAATTGAAATTCAGACAGTCATACGGAAAGATTTGGTACAGGAATAGAGAGGTTTTTAGTTCAGCCGTATACCCTATGGCGGAGCCGGCCACTAGCGCGGCAGCCCCCGCCTTAGCACCCAATAGCAGGCCCAGTGGGCCGCCAGCCAGCGCTCCAGCCAACGCGCCGCCCGCGCCAAGGGCGCCCGCACGGATCCTGTAACGACATTCCTTACATTAAAGGACAATTAATTAAATCCATTTTCCTACGCGACGACATATAAAATGTCAACAGTATAAAACCTATCACTTCCGATTAGATTATACCGAATAAGACATGAGACCTTTGCCCATCTATTTCTATGAAACTGCGTTTACAGAAATTGTACCCAATCAAGGTGGAAAAGTAGAAGCGGGAATCGTAATAACTAAAACGTAAGTAATGTATAGGGCAGAGAGGGCATGCCGCACGTACGTACCGCTCGGATAGCGCCAGTTGCCCTCGCGCCGCCTGCACGTCATCAGCCGCGCGTTCTGTGCTGCTCGCCACTGCACTCACCTACACACAGAATTTATATGTACATTTAGCCAACTCTATAAAAACAAACGGCTATTGTCAGAGTTCCGGACATTGCTACTAATCGATTACCGCTGAGAATGACGACATTCTCATGTACAAAATTTCAAAGAAAATTATGGGGCAAACATGGCTAAAATAAATAAAAGGTCGATAATCTCAACCACTAAACCCCCGAAAGCAAGGAGCGGAAATAATTGATTAGCACTTTTTAAGTACGATATTCGTGAATATTACAATGGAAATTGTTTTCCTATATAAATCACAGTTTTATTACAATTTTTTGGTTTTAAAATCCTAGGTTCATTTAGTTGTTAAAGATTATGGATCCTGATCGTGTCGAAATTGCAATCGATTGTGAAGTAGACGCAGATATTAAGAATTAAACGATGGTCGATCGTCATCGATGATTGCCTTATATGGCATATTTGTGAAATAAAACGCGCCGCCGGCACCTGGTCACGCTGCGCGAGCGCGGCTGCCTGCACGCTTTGCCAGGTGTCGTGCAGTGCGCGCAGCTCATCTTGCAGCTCACTCCATCCGCGCAGCACCGCCTCGCGCGAACGCAGTTCCAACTCCTGAGTATGCAGAACTTGTATAAGTCACCTATGCAAACTGTTCACCAATATAACATAATATAAATAATGTAACATCAGGCATGAGGTAGACAGAACAATGTTACTACATTCTTCTGTCTACCACTACTCCCATGAATCTGTTAGTTATAATATGTCCCGCCAAACTTTTCCACTAAACAACAAAATTTGTACAGATTTTTTTTTAATTGGCTATTGGCTGTTGACTCTAAAGCTTAACAGCTTCACCGTGTTTAATGGCCAGCCCAAGAGGCGCTACCTGGCTTTTTTTACATTATATAAATACCTGTTCGTCGATTTGTAACTGCAGCAGCTCTCCGCCGCCAGCGTGCGCAACTACACCCACCGAGTCCGTGGACACCACACTGCCAGCTACTTGTTCAGCGCTCGGAGACGCCTCTGCATCAGTGTGTTATTATATGTGTTATTACATTATCAAGGAAAAACAAAAATGTATCACTTGGTCCCAGAGCATTAATAATATGTTTCAAGTTTAGAGATAATTATTAATTAGACATGTGTAAGTAATGCGAGTAATGTAACACGCATAATATCACCCGACGGCGTAACATATAGAAAATCGCATATTACTCGACGATGTAAGGCATCACTTAAACTTAATTAAATTGATTACATTAAATTAATTAAATTAAATTAATTAAATTAAATTAAATTAATTAAATTAAATTAATTAAATGTATTTAATTAAATGTAATTAATGAAATGTAATTAAATAAATGTAATTAATTAAATGTATTTAAATAAATGTTAAGGTTTTGTAATATCAAGATAAGAATATTGTAATCAATGTTAAAGACTGTACTCTGACCTCTACTCTGTGTTGCTGGTTGACATCAGACGATTATATCCTTGACATTGACAATATGTATGCAAATGATTATTTCTTTTAATTTAACTTAACACTTCTGTAATACATGTTATATAAAAGCAATGTTATAAGTTTTGCACTCCTTTACAACCTAAGCTTTATCAATGTCGAATCTCATACTCTTTCATGCACACAACACCTATAAGAAACTATCTAACAATCATTCTTCACATATTAATACATCAATATAAGTATGCATGTAATATACAGAATGTACAAGCAAACAATTCATGTTAAATGACCTATAGCATTAATTGTTACTTTCCAAAAAGTAATTGCAAAAAAATGGGGTTAACTGCCTCCCAAAGTTCTACTAATAAAATGTATATAGAAATATACATTTAGTTATATACAGTATAAACTCTTTATAACGAATTTCAAGGGACCAAGCATTTATTTTCGTTATAGTTTTCGTTATACAGAGGGAAGAGAAATAATAATAGGTATATGGGTTTTGTGCTAACCAACCAAATTTAACTGATCTGTGTTATAGAGAGTTTTTCATTATAACGAACGACATTATAAGGAGTTAACACTGTGCAAAAAATGTGCTGAATCATAACATGCACATTCCTTCCTCCCAAAAATCTATCCCAAAAAAATGACAGTATAAGCCAGAGCATCCAATTTCTTTTAAAAGGTTACAAGTAAAGCAAGAGTAGATATGATTTTTTTGCAAATGTATGTGAATATGATATTGACAATGTCAACTGTCACATATCTATGATGAAAGGCTTACCAATGATATAAATAATGTCTTAATGTGTTATAGACTTGTACAGTTCACAATTTTTCAACACTTTACGAAGTCAACAGATAAACTGTAAAGTAATGGTTTTCATAATATAACATTTATAATAATTATAATGTTTATAATATATAATGGTATTCATAATGGTGTTTATAATATAACAGACACAGTTCAGTTGTTATCTTGTATGATCACAAACTTCATTGGAACAATGACCTGCATACATGTTAGAACAGTGACTTTTGTATGAATTTTCACAAAACATCCTCACCCCTACAGCGGCCTCGGCGGCCCACTTGCGCCATCGCTATACAACTGCGCTCTATTACACCTACAATCACATCATACTTATTTTATAAATTGCTTATTATTTTCACACCTGTCTTTCCCGAAGGGATGGGCTGAGGAGTGTAGTACACACACCAACAATTCACTTGTTAAATTTTATGTCCCACCACATACTGGGCACAAATCCAGACTCCAGGCTACTACTAGATATTCTGTGTTAGACAAATTTGATAGTACCTGACCAGGGAATCGAACCCAGAAACTCACAACCAACAGTCACAGTTGAAACTCTTCAATCAATGAGGCAGTTAAGTTTTGGGAATCAAATATCAACAGTAAATTTTAAGTGTTTAACAAGATGTTGAAACCAAGCAAACATGATCAAACAAAGGTGGTGCATGAGGGTGCTCACCAAGATAGTCCATGACGGCGCGGAGTGTAAGGTCACGGGCTCGCTGTGTACTCGCATCAAAGGCAGCGAGGTCGGAGTCACGGACGCGTCGTCGCAGCGCGCTCAGCTCACTCAGAAGTGCGCGTAGTCGCGAAGCCGCGCGCCTGGCCGCTGCCTGCTCTGAACGCACACGCTGGTACTCGCCACTCTGCTCATACTATATACACAAAGTTGATGTGTCAATCTGTATATCATATGTATTTGTCATATATGCAATTTTTTCTACTTTTTCATCAACCACGTTAGAAATATGTAAATGCATAGAGAGCCAAAAAAGTGAAAAATTATGAAGCTATATCATGATCATGCCTGTAAGATCATTGTCTTTTCCATTTTACAACAATTATAATACAATCTTGTTTACAATTACAACCATTATAATACAGTATAAAATGTATATATTATTAGTGAAATCAATCATTTTATATATTCTTCTTGTTGCACTTACAGCCATGTGTGTGTGTGTGTTTTTGTAAGACCTATAAAGGATACAAGGGTGTACTTAATGCCTAATGGCATTTTCTTCCAGTCAACCCTGGGTGATGGAGAGAGCATGTGGCAAGTGCATCCTATGATGATATCAAATATAGGTATATAGGCAGAAATACATGCAATAAGTATACATAAGTAATACACATTATATATGAAAGTATACAGTACACACAAATATATACAATACATATAAGAACAAGCAACACAATACATAAATACATATAGGTATACAAAAACATACACAATATATGTATATATAGATATTCATAATGATAAAGACTCAGTTCTAAATGTTGAATCAGTTTTGGGATAACAAATACGTACACAGCAACTTTTTAAATGCCCTTCTGCTCTGAGCTTTTTTGATAGTTTCAGGTAGAGTGATCCAGATTAGTATTGCCTAAATAGTAAAGGAGTGTCGAAAGAAACCACTTCAATGCAAACATAGATAACTGTCATGATTTGAACAGAGGTATCGAAAGTTTTCACTTTAGGTATAAGGGAGAAGTTGGATCATGGAATATAAAACACAGAACCAATAGAATTCTCAAGTTATGTCTCTGACTAATAGTAAGGCACTTGAGATGTGATTATATTTATGAATATTGAAACCATTTTTTTTTATCTTTTCAAAAATTACAATCTAGCCTACGAGGCTAATAACTAATTTTATTTTAAGTTAAATTGCTAAATAGATTATAGCTAAAAATATGTCCAATAACACGTTTCTTATTGTCTCTATTAAGGGGAATACACTTTGTTCATGTGTTCTTTAATAAAAACTAAATCTGATACAATTGTTAAGAATCACCAAAACAATTATTACAAACAACAGTAAAATTTACATACAAGTTACATAATTCAAATATACAGCTTCCATCTGAGGGCTTAACTAACAAAGAAAAACTGTATTGGTGTAATATTGGTAACAAGTAATTTACTGTCACATACAAAATTTAAAAAACTACATATTTATGCTGTACAGAAGGATTTTTAACACATATCTCATTTGCTTATACATCATGAACAAATCCCGTAAATTTCTTTACCCAATTGAGACAAGGAGTAATTACGTTTTTGTATTAAAAATAAAAACAGACAAGCTATCTGGGGAATTAATAGAATCGTTATTTATAGCCGTCATGACATTGGCGTTGGAAAACTATTACGCGTTACATATATAAGGAATTGCGATAGAATTTTAAAAAATACACTTTTTTGTCAACATTCTCCCAATTTACTATAGTAAGGTTTACCTTGATAATATTCGCTCTATGTTGACGAAGTAAGTCTAAATGATGTGGAATAGCCACTTCGTTAAATTTCGTCAACGACAGCTCAACACGTTTCAACGGCAACTTATCTTCGTCCTCCATCACAATTAATACTTTAGTGATGCGATTTAAAATATCTTAATTATAACTACGATTATTTTCATTGTTGCTTTATTGACACTAGATATAATATTGTCTTGTCTAGTTTCGGGTTTTGATGTATGAAACCTATGACAGTGACAGTAAAATTGACGCTGACGTTAAAGGCTGGATTCCACAAGCGTTCACAACACCAACAAGGACGCGTTCCACTTAGTATTCATAAGGTTCACGCTCACGCCCACGGATTTTACCGTTCCACTAAGGCCCGCGCGTTGAAATCGTAAAGCGGAGTAAAATGGATTATGGGGCGTTTAGAGCGTTGAAGTATAATAACAAATGGCGAAGTAGAAAAAATATAGGAAAGGCTTTAACAGGTTAGGTTACCATGTGTAAATAATAAAAGTAAATTCTAATAATTATTTGTTAAACTGATTTATATTGAAAAAAGTATACTTTAATTTATAAATATCAGTGGAGTATCTAATAAGTTGTCCATATTAGGTACGTAAATAGGTGTCCATAGGCGTTAAAGCTCTATTCCACATATACGTGCCACACGTCCATGGGCGGCCAAGCCTCATATGGATGATATACTTGCTGGCGGATACAATAATTTAAAGAGAGAAACGTGTGCCAAATTGATTCTTTTTCTCCCTTTTTGGACAAGACAACTTTTATCTTGACTCGATTGATATTTTTATGGCTACAGTACATCGACGCATAATAAACACTTTACAAGATCGGTGGTCATGCTAATTAATATATTAGCCACCTATTGAACAAACACTTTTATACTCTAATCAAAGGAATGTATTAAAGACCTTCATTTTCTTTTACTGAATTCTATAACTGACTCTCTTAACTGACCCTTTGTCCAGTGGTCAGCGAACCTAACTAAACGGCGCTGGGTCCCATTTCCTTGCACCGAGAATAAATATTTATGTAATTAGCGCAAGTATTTGTTGTGGTGTCTGGGTGTATAAACATCTATCATACAACAGTCTCTAGGTGCAATAACATTTTCATGTCTTAAGAATTATGCTTAAACTCTAAAAATGTAGTACAATACCAAACAAATGCTAATCATAACACAGTTACAGATTGTAGCTATCTGTAAAAGTAATTAACGTATTTCCGTTCTTACGTAGCACATTAAAAAAAATTAAGTAGCGGTACTACATTCCAGAACATGCAATGCATATTATTATCTAGGAAAGGAAGTAAAGCAGCACATCAGTATTTTCCTATTGCTATTTTCAAAAAATATTTCACAATGGACCTTTTATTAAAATTAATGTTATTACCAACAACATACAACGCTTTGCACTTTCTTTGGCATGGGGTTGAAATTGACTATTTCTAAAAAAAATGTTTCCATATAAAAATAAAACTGTTTTTTCCCATTTTCTATACGATATTGATTGTCTGCAACTCTGCAATATTATTCCTTATCTGTTGCAGATGTCGCAATGGCAAAAAAAACAGTTTTCTTCGTTTAATATTTCATTGATTATTATAGTATCGACTTCACTGATGTGGTCGTTAATTTTTGGTCTCCAATGAGATTTATTTTGCTGGTGAACTGTTTGTATTATTTAAAAGTATAAGAAATTTCATAATCGAACTGTTATATTACGATAATTAACGATGGATGTAGACACAGGTGAGTAAATTTATCATGTACGAAATATTAACCTCATCGTTTTGCATTTATATTTCGGCTTCTGGCAAGTATTCAGTGCGTTTATTTATAAATTTTTCAGGTGTGTTCTTTATTGTGCGATTTTTGAATTATTATTTGCTTTTTATAATTTATAACTTATGACACGAACAAGATTTCATTACTGATTTATCATAAAACATTTAGATCCATTCACTTTCGTAATTTTTCATGTTCTCGTATCTGTAACAAAAATTATTCAATCACAACTCATTATTGTATAGATTACATTAATATAAAAATATAATTACAAGATTCGATAACAAAACCAGTTAAAGAACATAATCTGTATTTGCCATTCGTTAACTGTATATCATTTTACTTATTTTTATTGAATGCCTTAAAAACAAATATGCTTAAAAACAGTTTATATAGGGCAGCAAGGCTAATCCAATATTACCAATACAAGTTAAACCTAGAATTGTTTAAAAGTAGTAAGGTATTCTTATTTATGAAGTTTAACAATTCAAAACAAGAAGTTTTCAATAAACTTTCAACCTCTCAGTTATACTACATTATTTCTGTCACCAATAACATTTTTTTTTCTTTTTATGCCATTCAAAATTTTCATCACAAATTCCTCAATTTTATAAATGCTTTTGTAAAGGCAAATAAACATACAAGTCAAGTTAAATAAAAGGTTTTAATAAAAATAAAAAAGGCAAGCATGTGTTAATGTGAGTCATAAATTCTTTGAAGTGGTAATCCTATTTATTGTATACACTCAAATTGTTTTCTAACAAACAATTGTGTACTTACTATGTCGGCAAATTATTAAAGTCGGTTGAGTTGTAAAGGTTGTAAAATAAAACATTACTAAATTCAAGATACAGAGGTTGAATTTAATTTTTCAAGTTATAGAAGTAAAGTATGCACCAAAATGGCTTGCAGGGACTCACTGAATATTTTGACTTACAGAGGTTTGAGATTTCAAGTAATGGAGGTTTTAGGGCTTGAAGTGAAGGGAACAAAACATATTTTCAAGTTATGGAGGGTTTCAACTTATCAAAGTTTGACTTAAAGAGGTTCTACTGTATTATTAATACAACATTGCAATAACATTCTAAGATAATGTTAAATGCTGATAAGCTGATAAGCTTATGAGCTGATGAGCATGCCTATACATTAGAATTGAGGAATATAAATGTATATGTTATAATTGAGGGATATGTTTGTAGGGTTGCTATTTATAATAACTGGAGTGCCACAGTGATAAGCAGTGATAGCCTGGTGGCTCAGACTCAGGCTCTTATTCTAGGGTTTGTTATGAACATCAGCAGCCTGCTTAAATCCGCTACTGGACATAGAACACCCATAGCAAGCTATTATGCATAATCCTCCTACTGGGCAGAGAGGTTGTGAATCACAAAGCATGGCTTCTTGTACCATCTAGCCTGCTATCTGATGCTGCCTAACTGCTGGGATTTGTAGGTTCTCTTATTAGCTTGCATTTCCTTCTTTATATCATTGACTGTCTTATAATTTAAATACCTTGAACACTGCCTCGCTGGTTGTGTTGGTTAACTGGTGAAGGGTGACTGGAAAGAGAGATCTTGGTTCAAATCCCGGGTTGGGCATTGTTCAATTTTCTACTAGTGGTTTGGAGTATTGTGTGACATTTGTCTCACCACCTATTCAAAGTGGGTCGCAAATATAATTGGTGAAATGTGGGAGTGTGCTACACTTCTTTGCTTACTACTTGTGCAGTTACAGGTGTGATATTACATGATGTTACGTAGATTAAATATCATCTAATTTAACAGTGGAAGAAATCATGATTAAACCCTTAATTTCTCTATAAATGTGTGTGGTCTATGGATCTATAGTTGTTCAGTGTGCCTTTAACCTTTCACATTCTGATATGAGACCCATTCCTAAATATAAAAATATTGATGATGATTAATACACATTATTATTTTTATTAATTCTCTATTATAATTTTGGTATTTCTAAGTCCTTTTCAATTATGTATTGCGTAAAGAGATATAATCAGAAATGAAATAAATATTTTTCTTTTACAGATGGAAGGCATTCTCGATCGAGAAGTAGATCTGTAAGTAGTTTTTGATTGTCATGATTTTAAATTCATTCAATTTCTATTAATAACTAAAGCTTAAGTTATAGTTAAAATACGCAGCCATAATGCCTAATACCAGTTTCTACTACCAAATGAGGATTTTATTTATTTATGTATATTTTGGAAACATACAATAAAAGTTGTACGTACCACAAAGTTCAGTAACAGATGTACATAAATTAGTAAAGTTTCCACTAGTTACTTATTCATAAATAATTTACAGCAGATAATATTTCAATTGCAAATAATAATCATCAAGTTAATAATACATGAATCATGATATGGTTACAGATAGCATTAACTTGACCACCAATTGTATTAAAAACAAAAGACTTTTTATTTCTTAGATTTAAATTATCGCAACTATTCGATATTACAGGTAGCTTCAGATTCAAAAATGTCTCACGACGGCTCAGATCGCTCTCGATCAAAATCCAGCTCTCGGTCACATAGCAGATCGCGGGCTTCTTCGCGCTCAGTTTCGCCCAAATCGGCGAGGTCACGCAGTGGATCAGCTATATCGGGACGATCGGGCAGCAACTCCAGAAAGTCTTCAAGATCCCGAAGTGGTACCCCCAGGAACAGATCTAGAAGTGGATCACCAACTTCCAAAGGCCGATCCTTGAGTAGATCAAGATCGCGCAGTGGGTCAAAAAGAAATTCACGATCTCAGAGTGGCTCGCCGGTGGCTTCACGCTCACGGAGTGTGTCACGCGATAAATCTCGGTCTCGATCTCGTAGCGGATCTGCAGAGTCTCGCTCTAGGAGTGGATCACCTGCCAAATCGCGTTCCAGAAGTGGGTCTCCAGCTAAATCTCGTTCAAGAAGTGGTTCTCCGGCTAAGTCTCGTTCCAGAAGTGGATCTCGAGCGAAATCGCGGTCTAGAAGCGGGTCTCCAGACAAGTCTCGCTCCAGAAGTGTCTCCCCTGCCGGATCCCGCTCTCGTAGTGGGTCGCCGAGAAAATCGAGATCTAGAAGTAGATCTGGCAGTAGATCCACAAGAAGGTCTAGATCCAAAAGTAGGTCACAATCCGAGAGCGGCTCTGTGGTTAAATCTCAGTCATCATCGCCCAAACGATCGAAGTCTAGAAGTAAATCACCCAATACATCTACTGAAAATAATTCAAAATCCAGATCACGCAGTGGATCTGCTAAATCAAAATCAAGGAGCACCACACCTAATAGATCTCAAGCGAGTAATGGATCACCGAAAAAATCCAAATCTAGAAGTAAATCACCAACAAAAGATCGGGATAAAAGCAGTTCAAGATCGCCGGACAGAATGGAAATAGATGAGGAAATGGATGATCGGGGGGGATCCCATGGTACGCTTTAAATCATACTTAATTTTGGAGCGACGGCCAAATAATTGTTTAACTATACAACTTTTAATATAAAAATTAAGATGTAATATTATTTATCATCTTTCATTTCAGATGCTGATCGGACCCGCCGGTCTCGCTCGCGTTCTGGCTCCCGCAAGTCTCGTTCGCGTTCCCGGTCGGGCTCACGATCGAAGTCGCGATCTCGTTCCAAATCCAAGTCTCGGTCTAAATCACGGTCGCGTTCTAAATCCAAATCTCGTTCTAAATCACGATCACGTTCCAAATCCAAGTCTCGATCTAAATCACGATCCCGATCTAAATCCAAGTCTCGGTCTAAATCACGGTCGCTTTCTAAATCCAAATCTCGTTCTAAATCACGATCACGTTCCAAATCCAAGTCTCGTTCTAAATCACGATCCCGATCTAAATCCAAGTCTCGATCTAAATCACGATCCCGATCTAAATCCAAGTCTCGATCTAAATCACGATCCCGATCTAAATCCAAGTCCCGGTCCAAATCACGATCCCGATCTAAATCCAAATCACGATCCCGATCTAAATCCAAATCACGATCCCGATCTAAATCCAAATCACTATCCCGATCTAAATCCAAATCACGATCCCGGTCTAAATCCAAATCAAAGTCTCGATCCCGGTCTGGATCGCGTTCGCGGTCTCGGTCCAAATCTCGTTCCCGATCAAAATCCCGTTCTCGATCACGGTCTGGCTCCCGTTCTCGTTCTCCATCAGGGTCCGCCAAATCTAAATCTAGGTATGTAAATATCAAGGAATTTAAGTTTTACTTTGTTACGTCAATAAATTCTTACAAAATACAATATGAAATGACTTTGGAAATCATTTTATATCAGGTCTCGGTCTCGCTCACGATCAGGATCCCGCTCGCCCGCGCGCCAAGGTATGTCATTATGTTTGTAAGTCACTGTTGTCATTGGTTATATTTTAAAGATAAATAAATTTATCTTCAAAGATTTTCTAGAATTTTTTAACGTCCATGTCGACAGACGCTAAAAAGCGACGCACGGTACGACTGCAGTCGGATGACGAGGGCGAGGCAGGAGAGCGCGCTGAACCCGGCGCGCCCGAGCCGACCGAGGCAACGGGTGACGGGGAGAAGCGGGTGGACGGCGAGGGAGAAGCGGTCGCAGCCGAACCAGTCACCGCAGCCGCTGCTGACTCCTCTGACGACGAAATCACTCCTAACTCTAAAAGGTATGCATATTATTGAAGCACTTTTTTTAAAAGCGCAATTCGTTTCGTGATTCTAATTCTCCGACACTTTCGTTTTGATTTTTTTTTCTAAATCAGGCGTATTGAAAGTCAATCGACGCGATGACATGACGTGGCATGGTGTTAACTTATAAATCTGATTTTTCCTTGGAATTGTTTCCGTCATACCTTAGTTGTTTGAGCTGTAAACATAGGGAATTCTGTGTTTAATTAATAATGAAAATGTGTAAATAACTTAACATTGTAACAATGTACATTTTCGTCGATAGCAGTATGGAGATGACGGGCGGAATGTCGGACTTCGAGCTAATGTTAGCTCGCAAACGGGAGGAGAGGCGCGGCAGGCGGCGGCGGCGCGACATCGACATCATCAACGATAACGACGACCTCATCGCGCAGCTGCTGCAGCAGATGCGCGCCGCCGCCGACGAGGATCGCGACCTCAACAAACGCAACCAGCCCGCCGTCAAGAAGGTGCCTTGCTAATCCCATTCGAGAACATTGCGTGACAGGAGGACGAACTCTTATACGATTCGATTATGTTTTGCAGGTCTCCATGCTGAAGGCCGCCATGTCGCAGCTGATCAAGAAAGACCTACAATTGGCATTCCTGGAGCATAACGTTTTGAACGTGCTCTGCGATTGGCTAGCACCCATGCCTAACCGGGCACTGCCCTGCCTGCTTATCCGTGAGAGCATACTGAAGCTGCTCATGGACGTAAGAATTTTACATATATCATATATGACGACCTGATTGATATCTGGGTGTGGGAATGGTTTCAACTTTATTACTATCCAAGGTCATGAGTTAGGGACTTGACCATCACTTTACATTTATCACTTATTTCAGAAAGGCTGCATGTGCTCCTTTTGTGATATAAGAAAGAAATCCATTTGATGTACATAATTCAAATCCAACCAATAGGGAATATCAAACATTATGCCAAACGAGTAGTCAATACCTATTGTTTGACTATAACGCATGACACAAGCGTGTATTTTCTGCGTGGCAGTTCCCATCCATCGACAAGTCGTTGCTGAAGCAATCGGGTATCGGCAAGGCTGTGATGTACCTGTACAAGCACCCTAAAGAGACGAAGGCTAATCGCGAGCGAGCCGGCCGCCTTATCTCTGAATGGGCACGCCCCATCTTTAATCTTTCAACAGATTTCAAAGGTACACAAGTCACTTGTAATATTTAATTATACTCCTTTCTGTAAAACGCCTCGAAGTCGTCTAGGTTGAAGCTTTTATAGTGGTCAGGCGACGGTGATGATCCATCTAGTGTCATTTCCTGACAAGAAACACACTTATTTTTTTACGGGTTCTACCGTTGGAACAATGAAAGATATCGAGTTCCATATCTTTCGTTGCTGTCGTACAATACTCATGAAAACTTTCAAAGATCGTGACTCATGTAGTAAGAGACTACTGGTATGGCACATAGTCCCATGTATACGTGCGCGTGTAATGCGACGGTGTGTCGGCAGCGATGTCGCGCGAGGAGCGGCAGGCGCGCGACGCCGCCATGGCGGGCGCGCGGCGCGACGAGCCGGGCGCCGCGCCGGCCGCTAAGCGCGCGCGCCGCGGCACGCCCGCCGCCTCCGAGCCCGACCGGTGCGTGCCCGCTCCGCTCCCTCTCTCTTTTTTTAAACATGCTATAAGTAATATATTTTATTTTTGTAATGAGTGTCAATGATAGGATGCAAAATATGCAGAAAAGACAAAGCTGCCTGCGGTATACTCTCTGAGGGCACGTCGACGCGTCGAACAATCATTGTCGGGTTCTTCACATACCGGACGTTAAGCTAGGTGGAAAGCCTTAACAGTCGAGGAGTAGGGTTAGAAACGACCGCCAGCCGCATTCTCGTGCGCGCTGAGAGTGCCCCGCAGGCGCGCTGACCGCGTGTGCCCGCAGCGCCGTGCGGCCGGGCGAGCCGGGCTGGGTGGCGCGCGCGCGCGTGCCGCTGCCCTCCAACAAGGACTACGTGGTGCGACCTAAGTCGACGTGCGAACTCGATATGTCACGGGTGCGCATACTTTCCTCATATCTTCATTATTTTATACTAAAGGTCACGCGGCCCTCTCATTTAATTTTTCTGTAATGCAAAAATATCAGTAAACCTGTATCTGTACCTTTTTATATTGTCAACGAACAACGTGTCAAACCGGTAGCTAATAGTATTGATTTTTACTTTCTGTTCGTCGCTTTTCTCACTGACAGGTGAGCAAGAAGAAGATGACGCGCTATGAAAAACAGATGAAAAAATTTATGGATCAGAAAAGGATAAAGGGCGGATCGCGGCGGGCCGTCGAGATCTCCATCGAAGGACGTAAGATGGCGCTTTAGGCGGCGCGTCGGCCTCGCCCCGCCCCGCCCCCGCGCCGCGCCGCTCATGTGACGGTGCAATAACGCACAGAGCGGACGCTCGCATGTTGTGATGTTATGTAAGACGTTAAGATAAGTGTAATATAATAAAATGACTAAATATATGGACTGAATATGGCCGTTTTTGTTCTCGTTGTAAAACAGCATCTTAATATTACCTTAAAAAATCCGACAATATATAATTTTTAAACGGTATGGTTTTCGTTGTCGCTATGGTCATAAGGCAAAACATATAAAAACTTTTAAGGGGGCGGTAAAATTTTCTTCCACCCCGGGAGGCTAACACTCTCGCTACACCACTGCCGCCCCGACCCACTTATATTTATTTGTACCTTTATCATATTTATAATTTGAGCTATCAGATGTCCACTAATTGAATGACATTTGGACTTAGGCCTCCCGGAAATAAGACAATTCACCAGTTATGTTACGTCCCACTATGGAATAGGTGGGGAGCCTATTGCCATGCACTGGGCACAAATCCAGACTCCCAGTCACTACTAGAAAATCGAAATTAGAAAAATTCTATAGTGCCCGACCCGGGAATCCAACCCAGGACCTCCTGATCGTCAGTCGGTCTTACAACCAACACATCAACAAGGCAGTCGCTTTCTGTGTTAAGCATATTGATATACAGATATATAGGTGTGAACGTCTACGATACATATTTTATACTATTATTTATATTGTGGTTAAGTAAATGATGAGTTGTCTATTTAATTCATCTGTAAAGGGAGCGTTTAAGTATTACGTAACGCAATTTGGGGGAGGGGGTCTTGAAAAACTTTACGATGTGTTACATAGGCGGGAGGGGGGATCGAATAACGCGTTACATAACATTGTTTTTTTTTTTTAAACTAGGGAATAATCTCTCGATTGTACATAATTTTTTATTACAAATTTGACATATATTTGATTTTATACGATTTTACATTTGTAACTTTTAGGACAAAATAGTTAGTTGGGTGTTACGTAACGTTAATGGGGGGGGAGGGAGGGTCAAAAATCTTTAAAAATTGCGTTACATAATACTTGAACGCTCCCGAAGTGTGAATTTGGCCGTCCTCTGAACTTGCCGCTCGGAGCATAGGCCCCGGCTTCCCCCGCTAGATCCGGGGCTCCCTTGACGCAAAGCATACCTAAACACGGCTATTATATACCAACATTTAAAAAATAACTATCCATAAAAATCCTCTAGCCCGTGCATGAGTCATTTTGTCGAAATACACGCGCGTGTGCATCGGTATGATGACGATTATATCCATACAAATGGGACTATGCATCACTTACATATGCCCTGATGGCTCGCCTACTGTATCTATAACATGTATTTCTATGCTACAAGTGCGCATATATATCGATGTAAACGGGACATTTATATGTACATCGATACACATGCCTATTGTCGCAGTAAAGTCGCACGGTTGACAATGGCGCGTTTCTATCGCTAAATAAAACCCAGTGAGGATGCTGTCCAAATCGTAATATATCCTCGACAATATAAATGCTGAGCAGACCATACCATACAGTGAGAATATTTAAACTTAGTACCGTACTTAATTTTTTTCCAAATATTTTTCTGCGTTTAAATAGAAAAATGCTTCAAGTTTCAACATTTAGCTACCTCAAAATTTGGAGAAATCCAGAATTCCTATAGTACGAAATGTACTTTTCACCTACAATCACTATAAATAACATTGAGTCATTTAATATGGAAAAAAAGAATTTAATATTAGCTTAAACTTTTTATTTATCCAAAAAATTAAAAAAATAAATGATTATTCAAGCAATATTTGTCATGCGTTGCACAAATATTATACAGCCTATTTAAGTGGGAAGTATAACTGCATTAATGCTTCATAGATATCCAAGTCTATTGGCTTAAACATACATAGAATTACTCTTTCAAAGTCCTCATTCTCTTCAAGAAACTTTCTCGTGGCTCGAAGGGCAATATGAGCAGCTAATCGGTTTGGAAAACGATGTAATCCTGTAGAAACACAAGGAAATGCGACGGACTTCAAGTTGAGCTCCTTCACGCTGGCATAGCAAGCTTCATAACAAGATCGTAGGTCTCGCGCTGATCCGTCTTGTGGTCCCACCGTGTGGATTACATCTGTGGAAATTTTATTTTAATTTGTTACAGAGATTATTTATATATAATAAACTAATACAAGGATCATTTAAAATATGTTTGGATGAAAGCATTTTACATATTTTGTCATCTCGGGCCGGTCAAGTTTTGACGTGTCAAGTAAGTTTTGTCGGAGCTATATAAAACTTTCAACGGACACGTTGCCCGCTAAGCATCTTACGACTAAGGATGAGATTAATGGAAATCGATTATAAAAAATCGATTGTTACAAAATAATAATCGATTTATATGAAATTCGATTATTTTTTAACATACCTACTTACGAGTAGCTGGAGCAGCGTGAAATGAACTTCAAACTTTATCCAATTTCAAAAGGTCAGTGCATTAATATTGAGCTCGGTGATCCTCGCAATTAAGTTAAAAACTTTAAATATTAAAAGTGACTTTATTAGAAAATTTTCTAGTATTACATGAACGTGTGTTTTAAAGCGGGGATAGCCTACTGGTTTAAATTATGTTTCCTACAATTCGTTTTAAACATTCATACTTATCGTTATAACAAATACACTGTAATTATCATGGCTTACATGTTAGACACACCGAAGGCGTGTATAACACATTCTTTACACAAATATACCACACTTACATTTGGCAGGCAGATTGTATCCGCCAGTGACTTTTGCCTCCCCGACAAAGCAGCCGTCTAATGTGTCGCATTCGTCCTAAAAGCAAGAAATACCAAAGATAAAGGAAGTAATAAAGATAAGTATGTTATATAGTTTTTTTACACCACAAACTAGCCACTTGTAAAATTAACTAAATGATCAAAACACCCACTGTGTTTAAAGTAGCAACATAAAAATTGTCGTAACTGTCTTTTTATAAAATCAGGCTGGCCAAGAGGCCTGGTGTCCATCATGTGAGATAGTAAACAAATGCATGCCTATTGTTAAATAAATAAACCAAAGAGATAAAAACCTGAATGGACTATCGACATATTAGATACTATTTAGACTTCACACGACTTGCTGTAGAATGCAAGCAGTTACTAAAATAAAGCAGAACTGATGAAGTCAACTATTCATGAAGAACTGTCAGTAAAGAAAATTGAAAAGAAATTTAATGCTTCTGACGGCATCAAAGACTTTATAGAAGTTACAGTTGAACATTTTTATCATTAAACCTTCAGTATACTGTTAGACTGTAGCTATTAAACAGTATCTCTTTCAAATTTCTTAATATCTCTTCAAAATTGAAGCATTAATATTTTGATTTTCTCTGAACTAAATTTTTCTGACCTTTTCAAGTTATATTATTACATATAATATATAATTTCTGATGATCATTAACTAAGTTACATATGTGAAACTATATGGAACATAATATCAAAATTATTCAAGTCAATATTAAGTTTTTATAAAAATTACCCCCAGGCAAAGTCAATGAACTGTCTGTAAATTTATTTCAGACAGTAAACAATGCTGTTATCTATAGACAGTTTTGGCAAAGTATTCTAGGATTGATTAAAAGTGATGTAATTTAGTAGTTAAAATTTTTTACCTGCAATAATTCTCCAGCAGATTGGTGAATGGCTCCATCAACACCCCCACCGGCACGTAGTAATATGTTTGCAGCATTCACAACTGCATCAACCTAACATCAATAATAACAATAAACATTGTTCATAACAAAATATTTATTTAATAACATAACAACACCTGTAATTAATTATATATTATAAATAAATACAATATTATACTTATAATAAATTTAATGCATAATTATAATACAGTCAAACCTGGGTAAGTGAGAACTGGATAAGCGAAAGTATTGGCCAGGTCCCGTCATTTTGCCCTCCTAAAACCTCTATAAGTGAGAAACATAAAACTGAATAAGCGAGACTCATTTTTCAAATGTGAACCTCTATAAGTGAGATTGCAATTTGCCTATACCTCTATAAGCGACAGTTAAACATCTGCTATTTATGACTCATTCTTAAATTTCAAGGAACTCTTATTCTATTCGAATTACCAGATGTGCATCTGTTATTGTTTTGTATAGATTTAAGAATTTACATAGCATCTAAAGATATTTTATTGTTTTATTATACGTAATTAGAGTGACTAAAATTCTGTTCAAAATGTGGACCAACTTATTTCTCGAGCATACTACAATCAGTTGATAAACAGCGGTTCAGAAAATAATTAGCATACTTACTCATAAGGTGTTGTCTTTAAGTTGATAAACTAAAAATTGTGAATTAGTTTAAATCTGGAACATTATAAAATCAAATACAGTGTGTTTGACTTAGCAGAATCCATCTACTATAAAATTATAAGAACAAAAGAATTAATCAATCAAGCATATTTGATAAAATTTATGAAATTGAAAAATATGCAAATAATGTAAAAACAGAATTGCAAAAAAAAATAATACTGATTTTTTAAAGTAAATGTTGTTATAAAATAATGTTGATTAAATATTTATGTTTAGATATTACATATTTCAATAAATAATTCCTATACATACACCTATTTTATTTCTAATAATATACATATTTTTCATATTTTTATAGACCTCTATAAGTGAGACAGACTCCTCCTGTAACTCTGTAAGCTAGAAACTCGGGTAAGTGAGAAACCTCTATAAGAGAGAAAGAGATTGCGGTCCCTTGAGCTCTCACTTATCCAGGTTTGACTGTATATATAATAACAAAGTAGCCCCAACAATGTTTGCTATTGCAGTCTGATGAAACTGTTTCTGATAAATAACTGAGGTACTTGCATCGTTGCGAGTTGTTCCAGACAGCATCATAGATAAACGCATTAACATACGAAGCGTTTGAACATCCGCGAGATACTCATATAATTCGCAGCACAGCGGCTGTCGGTAATCACGGAAAACAAATTGTGTTATCAATAGTAGGTATATTTACATGGAAATGCTTTGTTTCTATGTTACGTATTTGAGGTCACGTTTGCTTTGGTTTTAATAAGTCACCGGAATTGTCCTTATCCTATAGCCTAACTTTATGGCCTTCTCATCGTTCGTCTATTAAACATTTACGGTTTTGATATGAAAAGATTTAATACGATACTTTGCCTCGCTAGCCCAGGGCGGCAGACACCACAAGCTTTAAAGTAATGTATGTATTTCCTCACAATGTATTGCAACATCATTATAACGGGTTAGTACAGTGTAATCTCTTTTCAGAAAGCGTACGTGATGGCCATACTATATTAATATCCGTAACAAGTTGTGTAGGTAGATGCTACATGCACGTGCAAGGGTGTTACAGCGAGCTACTGAAACATACCTACACCATGATAATAAAAAAACGATAAAAATGATAAAAAAAATAGAAAATAAAGGGAAAATAAAAATGTGAAGGATTCAATTTAATACGTACCTATACGACGGACGTAAAAGATTATTCAAATAATTACATTCCACTGAAAGATTAGTATAAATAACGAATTCAATTAAGTAGTTATTTAATTTAAATACACACTTTTATCAAAGTACTCGCGTTATAAATTTGACTTTGACGAGTTTCAAAAATACGATAAGGTTAACAATTCGTTGTAGAATTTGAGAACGAAACCGCGTTCTGGGTTTAAAATTGACGATATCGTTCTGGAGTTTTAATACGTTCCAAGTTATTACGCTGTTTTCAAACATGTTTAGCGCCTACAAATTAATTATTTTATTTAAATCACGTTATATTCTGTCTTCTTAATGTACAGAGTAGCAAATTGGCAGACAGAGGTCACAAGTAGCCGCAACCACGTCCTATAGGTATAGGTATATAAAGATATGCCTACCCGACCGGGTGCAGACCCGATCGAGTAAAAAACTTACTAATATAATTTTTGACACCATTATTTAATGAAACATTTGATGAAACTAAATAATTTGCGGAAATAAATAAGCATACCTATACTATTATATGTATTACATACTGGTACATAAAAAGTTGTCGTGCGACATGCGGTATAAAAATTTACTGCAATTATGTTACACGAAATTAAACTTTGTTTCACATTGTAACAGTATTTATTTTGCTTTGTATTCTATATGTAATTATAACCAAAACAAAATGTGTTTCAATGTAAATTTAATAAAATGTCACATTATTTTCTTAGGAAAACAATTAGTGTTGTATTTAAATGAAACAAATGCATGAGATAGATAATTTTGTGTGGAAAATATTTTGTCTTAAAAAATACATAAAAACGTAACATTACACCAACAATCTCCAAAGAAGTAGGCAGAGGAGTACCTACACTCCCTCGTTTCACTAATTACGTTTCCGTACCACTATGGAATAGATGGTAATCCTACAGACTCCGAGCCACTACTACAAATTTCAACTAGAAATTCCAAGTTAGGTTCTAAGTTAGAAGAATTCAACCATATCGGACCCGGGATTCGAACCCAGGACCTGTCGATCAGAAATCGAGATAAAGATACTTTATCTTTATTGTTAATTCAGACCAACCAATATGGATTAAAAAATTTTGATTTTAAATTGTCATCTTGCCGTCGCATCTTCATCGTGAGAAGGAACAAATTTATCCAAATACGACTGTAGGGTCAATGTAAGAGTGCCATGATGAATCCCGGCTAGAATCATATTTAAATTTCTTTTAAAGTACATGTATTGTTCGAACCTTCATAGAAATCGATTCGTTCAATGAACCTTTGACTTTGCTCACCTTGGCTGTATTTTGAATTAAATTACATTAATCTATAAGCCATTAGTAATATATTCTTTCACACATCACATCACATCACTGTTGTGTAACGCGAAAAACAAGTTTAAAAAATTCATTATTGCGTTTAATTTGGCAACTCTTATATACATCTTAAATACATATGTATACTTAGGAGTCAAGTTATAACCCATGTACCTAAATTCCTGATTGCATTTAGCCCTGTTGCGTTTCTCACCTCATATGACAAAAATTTGAAACAGGTTACACAACACAGGTATGAATATTATTACGCCTACACATTATTATGATCAAGTAACAAAACAATTTAAATCAATTTATAATTTGTTAAAAGGTATTTAACATTCTACTTTATCTGCAGCTTGTTTTATTTACTATTGCATGAATAAATTTCCATACAACATTTTCAATAACAGTTCTACGTACTTTAATGTCACACGTACTGGCATACCTCCTTAATGTTTATGGTAGGTATATATTGTTTACACGCAATTGCATATCATGTTTTTTTTGTCTATGCCTGTTGTAATTGTTTTATTATCAAAATTTCTTGCATGCTCTTATATGTATTCGATTTATCATGACCATGACTAATTCATGCAAATTAAATAACTCCCTTATAACGACCTAACTGTTCGAATTATTCTACATATTAATACTATTACGAATACTGTATTTTTTATAACGCCGTCCAGTTTAATATTCGTAATTGTCTTTTATATTCTTTGTTTGTATTATTTATTTTGTCAGCTGTAGCCACTTTATCAATTTACAATTTACAAACAGATGGCGCTAAATTCAATTATTATTTGCAGTACATCGAGAAATTCATGAACGAGTCTCAGCATGGCGTGATCTTATTCAGTTTTGGATCTCTTATTAAGACTGCTACCATGCCAAAGTACAAGGAGGAGATGTTTATTAATGTCCTGTCGAAACTAAAGCAGAGGGTTATTTGGAAATATGAAGACAGTGATGAGGAGGGAACGCTGATCGGGAATGACAATATTCTCAAAGTGAAGTGGATTCCTCAGTATGAGTTATTACGTAAGTACTAAGATTATACAGCGTTTCCGAATAAATATACATATTATCATACGGGAGGCAAGAAGAAACTGGTGTGTGAACAATTATTGCACGAATAGTAAACTAGGTGTATTTTAGGTAGTAGCGAACTCCAAATGAACTCGCCTGCATATAGATAACCAATTTTGTTAAATTACAATGTTAAAATCTGCGTTAGTAATTTTACGATGAGACCATATATAACAGATCACTCATGCAATCGTAATTATATACCTACACCAACAACACGTTACATGTTGTATTTGAATGTGTTGATTATACATACTAAAAATGTATTCTATATTATAATGTTGATTATGATGGATATACAAAATACATTTCAAGGGCAAATTAATCGAATCTATTAGCTTCATTTGGAGCACATACAATTTTCGTTTGTGAACACGATATCCTCAATCCTCATAGTACCTATTAGTTATACGACGCTAAATAAAAGATTCATTTTCATTCATTCATTCATTCATTTATATGTAAATACATAGACAAACAGACACATAGATAATACGAACGAAAATTATAAATAAAAATGATGCAAGCCTTGAAAATAAATACAGATTAAAATATTTTTAAAGTTAAATCAAGTCATCATTTGAAATGTAGTTAATAAATTATAAAACAGGGTCAGAGGTTCCGCCTAGTTT
>DWTO01000180.1:0-25291 GCA_018244755.1 Jemadia pseudognetus
GAGCTACTTATCATTATATTAATACATGAAGCATTTATTTCAATATTATTATATTCAATATTATAATATTTTGTTGGTGGTGAGACCTGCAAAGCTTTTAAAAATAATACTAACTAGATAAGTAGCACGAGAAGCACTAAAAATTGTCTTGAAAACAATCAAAATAATACCTACTATTCATTGTTCTAAGATACTGTTTCTTTTACTTTTGACACCTAAATATACTGTACTTCTTGTGAAAAAAAATGGCAACACTGTACACGATATTTTGTCATTTTTCAAAATACTTATTGTTTTATACGAGCATGTACATGATGTATAGAAAAGCACACAGATTAAAGATCAGTTTTAGAGCGACCAAAATGTTACAACGTGATGCTTCTTGTAAATAATTGCAGTGTTATATGATGTTAACGCGGATCACGTATTATTGTTGGCTGCCTCATCTGCACACCATCCTCGAAGGATTTATTGACGTGCGAGTGAAATCCGTAAAACACTTTGTATCGTCACATTTCTTTAGTACTAGAACGGATGAAGAACCAACAAACATCAGATTTGTTTAATAGATTCGTCAATTCGACCAGACATTATTTTCTCGACATTATCGATTCCAATATTCAAACGGTTCCATGTCTAGCGAGTAATAATAAAACAACCATTTTTCAAGACGTTATGTACTAAAAACTGAAAAGTAACTAATGTACCGACGAATACGTAATCCCCAGTCCGTTCGTTCCGACGAAAGAATTGAATTTTATACGGCTTCTAAGTTGATCGTTTATAACGGTTTTATTCGCATTGTTTCTTTTCATTCCATTTGTTATTTAAACACCGGCAGAGTTTCTTGCGCGGCAGCGGAGCCAACAATCGCAGATATCATTTCTAATTTAACTTTTTACAACGCTCTTGCCAACATTACTATTGTCTTAATGGAGATGTAAAATCTGTTGGCACCCGCTCGCTTCTCACTTTTGATCCAAAACGTTTGCCATCTTACATCATCTATTAATAAATACGGTGATTAATGTATCCCTGCACAATGTGAAACGACAATCGTTTAGTTTATTGCTATTTATATTTTTCGCAATAATTTGTCAAGAGATACATTTTCGAATAATTGGATATATGAAAACGGAAAATTTTAATGCAGTTATGACAAAAATTTTGAGTGTATCCGACTATCCGTGCATGTATTTAACTTACGAGCTCTATGGAATTATAAGAATTACAATTTTCTTTGCTTTCTTAGCTTACGAAGAGTTATGTAGGTGTGATTATGTTGTAACGTTAGAAATCGAAAAGTCCTCTCGAGGTGAGGATGAGACTGGCTGTTTGCGGAGCGCTCGAAGAGCGCGCGCCGCGGCCTGCCCACGCGCACTCCGGTCACGTCGCGACGCGTACCGCGTACATTTGCATTACAGTCACCATTCTTCTGGGGAACGTATATTCAAAACATGTACTTTAATTTGTTACCAAAATTATAACTCTTAAGATTAATTAAACAAAGCGTTAAAGAGACTTTTAATATAACATTTATTGTATTCGGTTATGCAATGTCTTAAGAATTATGAAATGTAAAAAATCTAATCAATATACGGCAGTATACATGTGAGTGTCATTTAGTGTATGTGCATGTGGTATAGACTTTGGGATTTTTTAAATAATATATTAGCGGGCGGAGTTTAGAGTACAACTCGCGATCGATGAACGCGTAAATCATAAACGCATATATAGGTACCGCATCTAAGTATGCGAGTACAGGTAATCATCTAGAAAAGAATCGGAATAATAATCTTATTTATGCCTAATACTTATAACAGATACATATTACAATTCCCAAAATACTCATCTTTAGAAACCTGTCAATCTAAGCCTGTTAACACTGAAATTACCCTAGTATTTTCATTACTTATTAAACTGTCTGAGATAAAAAATAAATGCATAGTAAGATAGATAAATCTCGACAGTGGACAAGCATAAATATATACTGGCAACCGGATATCATAATACAACTTCAATACTAATGCAAATAACGTTTTAATGTCTTCCATTAAACCGGCCGCCGACAGTTCCATACAACAAACTGTATACAAACGTTTGCTCAGTATTGAAATAACATTCAAATATCAAGTTGAACCGGAAACCCGGTAAACATTCAGGACTCGATAAACATGTCCCGGGACCGCGCTTCGAGTTATGGACACCGTAGCGCTGTTCGACGTTTCGTGACTCGCTCCCGTCAACGGTGTACTGAATCTCGATCTGAGTTTGCGCCACGATAATGTCTGCTTCTTCCGAAATCGGCTTTACACAAATGTCGACTTTATTACAATTGAATAAGGTGCTCTCATGTGGGCACACATACAGAACAAATTTGCAGTAGTGGGAGATAACATCGAAGCGAGAACGGAGCGTCAAGCGAGTCAGAGGCAGGCCTTTCAATTATTCACAAGAGGAACACTATTATGGGGCGTATAGTATGTAAGTCGGTTGCCCTTTACCGATGTGTGCCACAAAAACAGACTAATGCGACGTTGCCATGTAATACGAATTCGTCTTAATTTGACAGTTCGCACGTCGACCGTGTACGCTTTTGCATTTATTGCACGAACATTCGGAAAGTATTTTTTTATTGTGGGGGGTTGTGTACATAAAGGTTTGGTAATTTTATTGCTTGTATTAATAATTATGTGTATAATACTGAGAAAATTTGTTAATTGATTAGAATACTTAAGTGTGTTCACAGATTTTCTATGTCGCTACTGACTGATGTGTGGCACCCGCGAACAGCTTAGGATGACTAAAGGATTCATAAATGCATATATGGAGGAAAATATACATCCTGTGTTGCAACTTGATTACGATGTTTGCGAGTGTTCTGGGAACAAACAATTCACGATGTAAAGAAATCTTTTGACTGCCTCGTTGGTCCAATGGTAGCGGGACTGTTCATAAAGACGTTTTGGGTTCAATCTATGGTTTGTGCAAAGTATTGTTAGGTTTTCTTTATTGAAATTCTCAGTATTAGCTCGGGAACTGGATTTGAGCCCGGTGTCTGCCAATACACCCAACCCCCTTTTCATAATTAGAGGTAAACTTGACTCTTGAAACGTGGGAGTGCACTACACTGCTCTGCATACTTCTTCGGGGATTACAGGCGTGATTTCACGTTTTTTTTGTCTATTTGTATTTTGATTAGGCTGAAACTTTGGTTATACATACTTTGTAAAACTATAATGATTGAATATAAAGCTACAAAATTGATAGTTGCGGAGATACAGAGAGTATCGTACCAATATAAGCTGAGGTCACATACATATGGCCGAGTATATTAAATCGGGGTCAGTTCAGCCGGGACTATCGTTGGTGGGGGGCGACGAGGCCATTACAACAAAATATGGGAATACCTAAAAACTGAGATTCACACGAACGAAGTCGCAGGCACCAACTCGTAAACAGTATAATTATTTCTGTTGATAAAAATTTTAATCAAATGATTTTCAATATATATTTCTGCTGGTCAATAATATTACTTGATATGTGTAGGTACTACCTACAAATTAACCGAATATAAGGAACAAATTATAAACAATGTATATCAGATGTGAGCTTGAGCAGTCGCAACTGAAATATGCGAATCGCGAAGTATCTGAACAGTGGTTCAGAGCGTTGAACCCGACCATTGCGCCCCTCGTGAGCTCGCTGTCAACCAGCAACGCAGCGCGAGTTCCGGCGGGGGCTAGGGTTGACAATACATTACGAACATTTTGCTACTCAACGTAACCCGCAATAACCAAAGGATTGTTGTAAACCCTCACGATTCACCTGGCATGCTGATATCCCTAAAAAATCACCTGTTAGCTATTTTGTTCAGTCATTATTTTTCATTTCGATTCGTCGGTTTTGCTGATTAACGATTAATCGAAATCAATAACATATCACGTTAATGGATGATCTGGGTAAGGTTTTTAAAAGCAACGACGGCCTGCTTCAATGGCAGAGGTATCGGGGTTCAATTCCTAGCATACATACTTATATATCTCGATAAACTAACGTGAGGATTTAAGATTAAATATGTCAGTATATTACGTCGAAGTACGTTATGAGTCGATCTGTGTAGACTTCCTTACAATGGTGCCATTGATTCAGGCTTGTGCTTTGGACATTCAAATGATCCCTAAAGCGTGCGAATCTACCAATCTACACTTCAGTGGTATCCGAAAGTAGAGTAATGAAAGTAATGACGACGATTATGGTATTAAACATGGTGGTAAAGATCATATAGTAGGCTAGAATACGCTCACCACCTATTCCATAGTGGGACGTAAACGTCACTGGCGAAACGTGGTAGTGTACCCTTGAATACCTTTAATTTTTTTCTCTGTCTTCTGCTACTTCTTGTTTAAAATATTTCATGGAAGCAGTCGTATACATGTCTATTACAACCTGTTAATTATAAAGTTTTTATCCTATACGTTCACTTTAAAAAAATAACTTTACGTTCCGTATTTCTCAACCCGTAAACATGGTGTAGCCCTAGTGAGCAGGGTAATTACGTCACGAGAGGCTTTTCTGCTCCCTTAGACCCTTGTGCTTCTGTTTCAGCTTGATTATTATGCACATATGTCGCTATAGTCACCAGCATCAGGTAAAGAGATTTATCCTTTCAGAGATGAAAAGTTAAATGTGAGAATACGCAATTTTACATCAGCCTGATTCTCTCGCAATCTCTGCAATCTCGTATAGAACACTGAATATGAAAATTACGCCTGTTATTATCAAAATAGATATGATTCGTGCTGGATAAACTTTTCTTATAATAGTTTGTCGCTGTCGAAAAATCGCTTTTTTTATCTCTTATTTCATCTTCATAGTTGTTGTTGCATATAAAATAGCAATCACTATAACCATTAACGTAACCTTACGCTTGTATTCCTCGAAAAGCTAGGCAGAGGAGTGTAATAAACTCCCACGTTGCACCAGTTACGTCAAAGTCCCATTATGGAATAGGTGGTGATCCTATACCGGGCACGTATTCAGCGTCCGAGCCATTACTAGAAAATTTAAGTCCAAAAAATCCAATAATGCCCAACCCGGGATGTGAACCCAGGACCTCGCGATCGGCATTCGCGCTTGCAACCAACTCGACCAACGAGGCAGTCGATAAAAATACCCAATACAAAGAGTGTATTTCATCCGGCTTTTTTCTTCCGGTCTATCGCACTTGCACCTATGGAGTGTATAAAACCAATGAGAGAGATAACTTGCATTAATGTGATTTTCGCGTTCATTAATTGTATAATATATGGAAACGTTATACGAATACGTATTATGTATTACGTTGATATATGAATACGTTATATATATTATGCGAGAATGAAGAGTTTGAATTTAACCCTAATCAAATCCAATAGTATTAAAAATTATGTGATTATATCTGCATAACAATATATTGGCCAAGGACAGGGCGCGGTGATGCTTTTTGGGGGATGCCTACATCCAGCAGTGGACTGAAACAGGCTGATGATGATGATGGTATGAACAATAATATAGATTATTCATTTAACATTTTTCCTGTCTAACCTTGGGTATATATTTAAAAACGTTTATAAAACATGCATTGACGACTTATTATTTATGCAAAAATTATTTTTTTTATTTCTAAGTACGTGCTTAGTCTATAGTTAATGTTTTGAAAAAAAAATTGCTGTGGTTTTATATGTATATAAATGCATGGCAGGCAAGTCGACACGCTAGTGGGTAACCAAGATAAGTATTAATAGTGTTTTATTGATTCCAAGCCGCAAATGAGACGACCCGGTAACGCTTTCATGGACTATTTTGGAGACCAACGAAAAATCCATATGTCCCTATTCAGAGCACAGCTTAAAATATATTCATATGTAAAATTGTAGTTTGATATTTGTGACTAAATTATTATATGTTGTTATAAACTTCTTAACCTCTCTCGTGTCCACATCGTACGTGATCGAATGTAGGTAATTACTATGTAGCAATGCTGTAATATGATCTTCAACTGATTAACGGTTCTACTGCTGGATACAGGTGCCCTTTTACATTGTGGGTGATTAAAGTTATAATAGGCAGCAATAGTGAAGTACTAGGAGGTAGACTTCACAGGTAACATCTTGTCTGTAACGGGTATTACAGACAAGATGTTACGTGTGAGGTAGGCCAGGGGAGTGTAGTACACTCCTACGTTTTATCATTTACGTTTACGTCCCATTACGGGGTAGGAGGGTGAGTCTATTGCCGTACGCCAGGCACATATCCAGACTCCGCGCCACTACTAGAAAATGTAAGTTGTAGAAAATTCCAATAGTGTCCAACCTGGGATTTGAACTAAGGACTTATCGATAGTCAGTTATGCTTGCAACCAACACGACCGACAAGACAGTCTACGCTTTAAAAATTACTTCCCACGCTTAAAAATTACTGTATAGACAACAAATCACGGGTTTGAATTAAAACTTAATTTAATGCTAAATGTGATCTATTTGTTGTGGATTTATAAAGATATATTTTGATTCACTTGTTTGTGTTGATAATAAAATTGTTCTTGGAACTTTTTACCAACTAGGCAACGGACAGCTGAATTTCTCTGTATTTTAAAACGCAACAGCGAAGAAATCGGAAAACGAAGTTAGTTTCATAAAAAATAGTGTCTGAAATGTAGAGCCATTTGAGTGTAGTGATTTATCGTCTGCCTTGGCGATTCAACCCCGACAGCGGGTTTTTGTGCGGGCAATCTGATCGATCATTGACCGGCCCTGGGTTACGTATGTTATGTGCTTAGAAGGAAATTTTTAAGTGGAGTGAGCTGGCAATAATGCACGGCTGCTGATGTAATACACACCGTTGTATCATCCTTTTAAATTAGCTGTCTATTTGGCACTGTTACATCATAATCGACCTAGTGTAAGGTGCATCTGTACTAGTAAAGAAATTAACGACTATTATATTCAGCTCCGAATATATTGATGGATTTATGTGATATTTTGTGTTTATTTCAATTAACAAAATAGATTTTGATCAGCGATCTATAAGGATAAAGACATTTGGCACTCCGTTCGCAGTCCGTGTCCTCTGCTTACCCCGTAAGGCACCGTGCATGATGATATAATTATAATAATCTATGAAGCACCGGAGACTAACATGTAACAACGCTGTTAATGATCTTGTTACAAGATAATTTTCATCGACACGACAAATTATCGTATATTTCCCGAGACTCCACAACGAGCAAGAGCGTCAAAATAGTCCGGACTCCGTTGGTAATAACGTATAAATGCAACCCACGGATAGAAATAATCTCGCTCTAACGATTTTTAGCGTTATTTTAGAACACCTCACACAGTGCACGTTTGCATGTGTTGGGTCCAACGTTGTTCAGTAGGAAATGTAATTCTCGGAGCGAAGAGATAACAATGCAGCTAGAGATGTGAACGACCCAAATAGTCTTCACTTGAGTAAACAAACATCGTACTTACAAGTGGTTCGAGTTTTTTCAACGTTTATTTTATTGAAATATTATTCAGAGTGTATAAAGCTTAACTATTCCGTCTTTGAACAGTAGTTTGAATGTGTGCTCAATGTGAATGTGTTTTCGTGAAAATGAAACTGGCTATAATTATATACTTCCATATGGAGAACATGACCTTATAAATAAAATTTATATCTTTATTTACAAATATCAAAAATTGAGCATACCGTTAGAGGGAACGGAAGAATCGAATTACTAGTTATATTTAAAAAAGGACCATGAACGGATTCGTACATTTTAAGATAAAAGAATACTGAGAATTGGTTGATTTGTATAAAAATAATGTTGGGATTTCTTTTACCGATCTGATGATCGCAAAGATAAATTAAGGTTGAAAACGAGACCAGTAACTATCTTGTAATTTAAATTATTCATATAAATTCAAAACTAGAAGTCAATAACTTACCTTTATTACAGTTTGGATAGACGATGTTCGTAGCGCTAGCTCGAAACTTTTGGAATTATGTTTCTCAACTCTGTTTTAAGCGGTGTTTCGTGCCAATGGGGCGCTGTTTGTTCGCGCACTGGCGACTACTGGCGGTGGATGGCGGGGAACGTCATGTTTCCAAGATTAGTGGTTTCATCTACATATTAAATTGCATTATTCTCGTAACAGCGACCAACTCTTGCCTCGCACTGTTTTAAATTTGAATAAATTCTCGCCCGGCGCCGTAATCATAACAGCTTTTAAGGTGTTACGTGTTCGCCCTCTGATTTTAGTTTTTAATTTGAAATGCAACTTGAAATCCCTATCGTGTGGGCGAACTTTGGCTTCGTGAAATGTATTGTTATCGTTATTTTAAACGTTCAACGTCAACTTGCTAATACCGATCAAGTAAATTATTGTTAATACGTTGTACATATTTAATGATATCGAAGTTCAATTATCTGTTCTTAATTGGATGTTATTTTCATTAGGTATATTTTAAGTTTATTCTTTAATCTATAGCTTTAAGAAAATTTGGTGTTTTATTTACATTCTAAATTTGTTCAAAATCCCTAAACTGACCTTTTCTAAACGGCTGTTACTTAATGAAAATCTTCTAAAAATATAACGAACGAAGGTATCACAGCTTTTTCTTTGTCTCAAATTCTTGTCCATGGGAGTTTTTGATTCTCGCGTATCGAAATAATATATGTCTATAGAAAAGACAATACGAGAACAGGGCGTGATGGCGGTCTTTGAGAGTGGGGTCATGTCCAGCCGTGGACCCAGATAGGCTTATGTTGACAATGATATTGATGTAAAGAAATCAGGAACTTATTTAAAAGATTCAATGTTGACCAGTTTTGCTTAAAGACTTAATTAAAAATATTGTTTACTTTCAGCAATTTTCATACCGAATTATGTGTTGAAACCTTGCAACTTAAAGAAATTAAATACAAACGTTATTTTTCTTGTTTTTACGATCATTATAACTATGTCTGAGGGAGGATGGTTGTAATCACATTCGTAGTAAAGTCTATACACTGTTCTGAGGTATAACATCCTTTAATCATTTTAAGTTCTTTAAGGGCGGAATTTTCGCCCGCAAAGTTCCCTATTTCAGAGCAAATGATATTTCGTGCTCTTTAGAAGTTATAATCTGTTTTGTAGTTATAATAGAGTATGACAGTAAATATGTTTTTACCTTATTTTGGACACTTGTTCATATGTTACTGTACATTTAACATTACCATTTACCTACTTACTAACTGTTAGTAATTTTGCCTCATATAGGTATGCAGCCAGAAGCGCGCGGCTGTTACTGCTGATGTCATGACCCCGTGACAGATTGCTGACTTCACGTTTTCAACAACATAATAACAACCGCGTAACGCTTCTTAAACACCTGTATTGTACTCGTGTGTATCCGAACTTAAAATATCAAGAGATTTTACAATCGATTTCGACAGCGGTGACAACGCCTGGATTCCCCAATTGTTATTAGGATACATTTCAGTGGGTTACTTAGCTTCTATGCCTGAAAATTTAGTTTGTTTCTATTGTAAAAGTCAACATTATAGCTACGTCCATAATTATGGCAAAATCTTATCCACCTAGGACCACTATATTCTGTGACTATTAACTGCATGGTTACAGCTGCTATGTAAATCGGAGCACTAATTTTAATTAATAAACGTAGGTACGTGTTCTAACCCATCTAGTTCGGATTACTCAGACCTCAGTTTATTATAGACGTTATCAGTGTACGTATTTCGTTTTTTAAAACTAGCCATCCATATACATCATCATTATCATCAGCAGTATTGTAGCAGCAGTATTGCAGTTCACTGCTGGACTTAGGCTCCCCTGAGGAGTTATGCGCATGATCACCACGTTGTGCATGCGGAGCTGGCCAGAAGCGGCCAGTACATCAATACATAAATGTGTTATATTTTGGTATAATAGAACACGGAGATTGATCAATGTATATTGTTGGCGGCAGGTATGGGTGGCGAGGCGTGCGCGTGCGCACCGGCACCGGCGCGGCCACCAGCCCCCGAGCCCGACCAGCTCTACGACCATCACTCGTCTGAAGAGGAACTAGAAGTAACTGCTCTTTATTAAGCTTACATTTCCAAGCGTTCGTGAGGTTTGAAATTATGCTAAACAGATTTGTCCCGAATGATTACCCGACATGTAACACAAACAATTCATTTTCTTTCATCCTAATATTTTAACTTTACATTACATTGGATTATAGAAGAATATAACAAGCTGTTATCTGACTGTCATTAGTAATACATTTTTCTCTTGGAACATTCGTTTAGGGAACTTTCACAAAATGTTTTAGAGGATTCATTTTCTATCGGATTGAATGTTTTGTTTAATATTCTTTCGACGTAGTATAGAGGATCCTTGCCTCCTAAGTGTAGAAACACGACATCAATAATCTGTTGCAGTGCAGACGCAGCCACATACGGTACTCTTGTAAATTTAAAAAAAAGTGGGAGTACACTACACTCCTCTGCCTACCTCTTCGTTATGTTACGTTTTTATTTAATCCAACGTGGATAGTTAATTAAAGTTGCAGTTTATTTTATGTATTGTAACAATTGTAGAATACATTAAAACCAAAGTTTCATTTTGTTCTCCAACCGTCCCATGCCGGAAACCTACACTTTTTCTTTAGCACAGAATAGTTTGCTTGTGTATATAAGATTATATACTGTACTATCGCATATTCGTAAATAATCGGATTGGTCATCCGACCCTTTTATTCTTATCTTCATCACATTTTGTTTTATTAACTTTTATAAAGTTGTTTTACCGATATGTTCATTCTTAAGACTCATTTTTTAATTGATTCTAATCGATTATATTATTTAATCTGTTGTAAAATTTATACTAATTTCGGGAAAAATCTCTTTTGTTACTGCGTCTAGCATGATGTAACGTATAAAAATGTATCAGGATTGTTATAAAATGTAATCGATAAGGAAAATGGACCTCGTGAATTTTATATTAAAATACCAGAGCACAAACATCAACCGCCTCTCTCTGAGATAGATTCCAACGTAATTGTTTATAAAGAAATTGATCTGAGAGCCATTGGAAACATCATAACTCACGCTAACGCGCAGCCCGATATAGCGCAGTTCTCGTAAATTCTACGTCGTCTAGATTTTTTAGTAGTCCAGATAGCTTTATGGTTAATGGAGTCGGTAACATTATCGTTGCTACTGAAATATTAATGGTATACATAGTTGATATCTATTTGTGTTTAAACACGTCAAACTTTATAGAAACCATTAAACTTTAATGCTTTAAAAAATATCCTAATTTTTTGGTCCAATTCTCTATGATAATTATATTTTGATAACTAATACAATAAACTATGTATTATCAGCGTACGAACTGCTTTAATTTTTTTATAAGGACGGCTTTTAGGTAGTATGTGCAATATTTTAATTATTAACTGCGAGTTCAAAAGCATATTGACAAGGTAAACTCTTAAGGTATATTATCGAAGATTAAAGAAGCGTAAAAGCGTATAATGCGCATTGTACATAACACTCCATCTTAGACACCGCATAATCCTTTCACCGTTAAAACAAGCGTTGTATATCGTTGACGACGTAATCCTTAAAACAATTTATTCAGCACTAGTGCGTAGTCCACGGCTTTGCCGGCTAAGCGTATAATCTTTTTACAACTCGGCTTAAAAGACGTTATATAAGTAACAACGCGTTGAAACGTTATATAATTGAAGGTGCTTATAAACGAAAAATTTCACGGCCCCTACATCGTCTATGCGTAACCGTGTAATTGTACAGTTGAAAATATTTAATTCCGCCAACAAAAGAGCTCTCGTACAGCACCACAGGTGGTACATATTACGGTAACAATTTGAGCGGAGTACCGGTGATTTTGTATACAGTAATTGGTCCCCTGCGTCGTTTACTGACAGGAACTTGTTTTGTAAGGGCGCGGCTACTAGTACTCCGCTACACATTAGGTCTGTAGCAAAGTTATTATTTAGTTTTGATTCATGTTAGTGTTCTCTCACTCCACCTCTATGTTTCGCCAATGCAGCTTAACTGATTTATTCTTGAAAAAGACGCACACACCAATATTTGTAATCCCTTTCAATAGTAAGGACTATTTTGTGATCCATATATTTTTATTTTTCACTCATATTCGTTACGAATACATCGTCTCAAAAAAGTAAAATGTCGAATTAATTTTTTTAGAAACATCCATGTAACGAGAAAGTACCACGCGCGCACCATTCTGCTTGTCAGCTAAGTCGGATAAGTCTCTGTTCATGAACACTAAATTTTAATATAAAATATTCAGATTTCTTTATGTCCGATGGTCACTACATATTAGACGTGCCTATATTCTTATGTGACAACTCAGCTGCGCTTGTTCATAATAATCTTTGATGAGTCCTTAGGGTTCACATATGGCATTAATTGTGTAAACCTCATTCTATGTAATTTATGTCCTTCGTCCTACTAGCGCTCTTGTAAATGGGACTGAAACTTTGTAATTAGGACATATTAAGAGTAATTGTAATCAGGCCCTCGAACCCATTACAGCCGTTTCTACTAGCCACATTCCTCTCACTACTTATACTGATGAAAATTTCAAAGAAGAGTTGAATACATTTGTGTCATTTAATGGTCTAAGGCTACCTATTAATTGTAAAATAACATTTAGGTTGAGAACCGTGGCGCATGTATTATGACTTTGTTATGTTCGATCATCGATACAATTATGTGGCGACATGTTCCCGTTGATCATACCCGTAGTGTCAAAACGTCTATGTAAATGTACGAATATATCTCACAGTGTAAACCTATTAATTCGCCTGACTGTCCCGCGCGGGCATTAATTCAGCACGACGCACTACAACTGAATTACGCCCATCCCCGTCCGTACTCCCCGCTCGTAATCACGCCTGACTTCGTTACTGAGTTCGTCGCGTCACATGTATAAGAGGATTTATTTACATAGATCTCATTTATACTACTTTTATGTACGTCTAAATTTCATTCGAATTATAATTTTAAATGTTATCAAGCTTAGGTGGATGGCTGCTTGTGACAGTCTGCAGTACTTGTTATATACTTAATGTCCATAGCAGACGTACATTGAATTTTGACGTAACGAGAACAATCAAAGAAATTATATATTAGAATGGGTTATAAGTTAGCAATTTGGTTGCACATGAAATGGTTCGAAAAATTCCCAACCAAGAAAACGAAGCTAGTAATAAAAGTGTAACAGTTTCGGGGTGAGAGAATGAATCGCTCTGCCGATAGCGTTATCTTATCGCGCTCTTATCGGACGTTGAGCGTGCTGGGTTACCTCGTAAATAACATTCTAGTTACACCACGAATGCTTTCGCGTGACAAACCGACGCGTGTAGTCGGACCATCTCGTTTCTTCCCGATTCTCACCTTCTCCGCGTAGAACAGTTACAATAGGGTTCGATGATACGAAAAAAATGACCGAGTTTGTAATATAACGATGTTAACATTTGGTCATAGTGAATAATAGACGTTTATCATGTAAAGGTTATCCTTAGATGGACAGAGAAATGTTATTGTGGGTCTTTCATTAGTACTTGCTTGCATGGCGACGCCGCTGCAGCCCAGTGCGTTCGTTGTGCGGCTTATGCGTAACACCAATTGGCTAGACGACGCTCGATTGTTTTGCAACAATGCCTGATGCGCGGCTGACGAACTTGCCTATAAGTAGCATTGTTTGCGCTGTGTGCTCGGCTGGCACCCGCCAAGGGACCTATTACGCAACTAATGACTTGCGCTTCCTATTGAAAGATATTTAATTGTACCCACATAGGACAGTTGTCAACTGGGATTCAGCAACGTTAACTTTATATATTTTGTTGGCATTTATTACCTTAGACTTCCCTTCTATTGAATGAAAGTAATTGAGTAAGTATTAAACGTTATGTTTCACACATATACAAATATGAATTACTGCTTACTACTAATTACTAGATATGAAACGTTATATTGAATACCTAAGTAATAAGTCAGTATTAAATATAGCGTTTAGTTTTAAGATGAATTGAAAAGTTTCGAAATCTATAAATGAACAACATCGAACCGGTCTATACTGCGAACATTGGCCAGAAATTTCAACTGTTTTACACAACAATGTAAGCAACTTACGTACAGCAGCATTGTTTGAAAGCTCAGTTGGCAAGCAAGCCGCCAAGGGAGACATTATGCCAAGGGAGCTATTATTACCACTTGGCATCCTGCTGCAACCGTAGCAAGATTTCGTTGAGAATTCTGATGGCAAGAGTGTCTTGAAATAAAAGAAAAGTATCCTTATTTAAGAAAAGAACTAGTATAATAAACATTGCATTCAGATATGAGCCATAGTAATATGCAGTGTAAAAATATATACATATTTCATTACTTACCTACTTTGCTCATAAATTAAATTGAAAAAGGTTTCCTTGTGGTGTATTATTTATCAAAAGTAACATTGAATAATTGGAATTAATACTTATATAATACAATATGGGTGTAATATGTGTTTTATTCATGGTGAATTCAGGCGAAATGAGCTGCCACTATCTCTAAACGTTAATCTGTTAAAACGTTCGCGAGCAAAACAAAAAGACGAGCTGAAATTCAATAAAGTTATAAGGGAGGAGCGTCGCATGTTTGGAGAGAGCGGGAACAAAAAGTGTTCTCTAATGATATTACGTAAAGAGATTAAAATATCGCGAGGTGAACGCCCTCGGACTGGGAAGTACCGCGGCCACACACCGCCGAATACCTATGCTGAAATCTGGAACTAGCACTTCTTCAAATATATTACGTACATTATACGATATTACATAGTTTGTTCAAATTACAAGATGATTTCAGTAGTTTCCTGAGGGGTAGGAAGAGCATGTGGTACGCTTCCAAGTTTCACCAGTCACGTTGTACGTCACACCATGGAATAGGTGGTGAGCCTATTGTTATACACCGGCCACAAATGTAGACACCAAGCTGCTACCGGAAAAAACTGGTAAATGTCACCCATAAAAATAGTTTTACACAAGCGTAGCGGTGGTCTAATTACCATTCTCAGACGGTCCAAAATAAATATTCTGGAAATATAAAACTATGCAGTTAATATAACGATAATATATTTCAATCAAATCAAAAACAAGCATATCGTAAAAATTATTGTTCGTGCAATTTTTCAGATAAATAAAGATGAGGAAGAACAATTATCTTTCCAATAAAATGGATCGCTGTATGTCAGAATATGTGTAAAAAAAGGTAGAAGAAATGCTAAGCTAGTAACTACAGATGCAGTAGATGACAGTAGAACGGTATAGATGAGAGCTTTTTTACATAATTAAATATTAATAACTGTCATGTCCTTATCTTGAAAATAAGTAAACTTGGTACTTTCGGTAATATTTACAAAAAAAATGCTTTTATACGACATTGCATTTTTCCGAAACCGATAAGTAAAGCTGTCAACATTTAGAACACGACGCTGTTTGAGACAGCCTTCTACCTTTTTACAAAATAATCGGGTACAGGTTCATTGAATAAAATAGGGTATTTCCATGAAAGATGGGGTTCATAGTAAACTGGTTGCCAAAATATTTTTCCGATTGTAAAGCATAGATATACCGTATTTAGTGATAACTATGTAAGATATTTGCTTTAAGTATGTGTAAACAAGGAATCCAATGACTATAGGCATAAAGCATCTGATAGAAATGTAAAATTAAATAAAAAGAATGTATTAGAAGCAAAAATGGTAAATATAATACTTATATAAGAGAAATGTCAAAAAGTTCAAACAAGGAAAATAGGAAATGGAAGGAAGGTGAAATAATTGGTACGTATAGAATGGAGAAAAACATAATTTTCCTTACGTTTCGTTTAGATAAAAGTGGTTTCGATTTATGAATCTTGATTATTTAGAATGTCAGTTCTTTTATAGATTCAACGATTTTGCTTTTTACAAAATAATTCAGTTACTGCAGGCAAAGGTTTTGTCACAATAACGCCAAACGTACTCTGATATGTGAGTTACGAATTATGTAATGTCAGAAAACACCAAAAAGACTATACTGCCAGGCAGCAGTCGCGCACGCTACATTCTTGTAAGCGAAAGATATTTTCTTTTATCTTTTTCCATTTTGAGCGAACGGGACAAAACAACATCTCGCTACCTTTTTCCTTTTTCGTCTGCCGGTTACATAACATTTGTTTATCCTCCGCCTGCCTCCAAATTAGAAATTCTTTTGTCCTGCGCAGCTTTAATTGTAACAAGTAACGGACAATGGAGCCCCGTGAAAGACCTGCTCGTATCATTTACAGTACTTAGACGTACTATTTATGTGAAATTAAAAACTTACTTTAATTTATACGTGCAATGTTTTTCATCCATAATTAATTTGATGACTTAGTGGTAGTAGCATAGTCGCCGGTTACAAATAGGTCAACTATCCTGAATGTATGTTAAGTTATAAGCTGTGTATAGTAGGTACCACCAAGTCTGTGTATTGAACCAATAGAGTATTCCTCAACACTAATTAAGTGTTCCTCAACACCAATTGAGCGTTCCTGAGGATTGCAGAGGTCACCCATTTCTGGCTGCTCGACCCGCAGCGAGTGCGTAATCAATGTATCTTGAACTGTCTAACTGTCACATTGTGCGTACTTCTGTCGGATCTTGTACTGGGGGAACCTGCATGTTCCTTTGTAGTTGTTTTTTTTGTTAGTTGCAAATACGTAGTCGTGTAACTTCTTTGAGGGATCCTTTATTATACAGTCCGTATGGGTGATGACAGATAAAACTTGCTGAAAAAAACTTATAAAAGTGACCTAATCGCGTTTTGATGTTTTATTACCAGGAAAGATTTACTCTTCAACCACTCGCGTTCCTCATAACTGCGTGGAGCCGTGTAATAAAAAAATGCCTGCAGGATTTAATATTATTTACGTATAGAAAAACCTGAATGCGATAAAATGCACTTTAGCAACGCCGGTTGAGAAAGCCCGCTTCCTGCGAAACCGGCAGAACTCGACTTCGCACCTAACATTGCTATAACCCGCAGAGAACTTGTAGTATTTGCTTTTTATTTGCGAATCAGCATAAAATTGCCTTTATCCTCCAAGTGTTCAGAATAGACTAGAAAACAGCTAACGCTAGTTTAGCCATTACAGATATAAATTGCTGGGCGGCAATACAGTGCAAATGCAGTACAGTGTATAAATACAACAGTTGTACATTGTGGTGTGTGTAAGTGAACAAAATAAAAACGTGAACTTGTTCTGTACCTTCTTCCTAGTGTCCCTTTTTAGGGTCGTTTGTATTCCGTTCGTGAACCGTTGCTACTACATTATTTTTTGGCTTTTATTCACATTTTATTTCTCTTTTGTCGGTACTACTTTTACTAGTAGTGACTCGTAGCTTAGATTTATGCCCGGTGTTTAGAAATAGGCCCAGCGTAACTGACGTAAGCGTAACTGGTTAGATGTGGGAGTGTACTACACACCTCTGCCTACCTCTTCAGGGATTACAGACGTCAAATTACGCTTGTTAACCTCTCTTTTTACTCGCGATTCTTCGTAACACCGTCCATCCAGAAATACTTGTATACATATATTGTTACATATACCTACTTCATAAAACTGCAATATTAATGAGATATTATATACAAGTATGTAAAATAATTATAATACTTCATGTATATACACCGTTTTGTAAATTAATACCACAATTCACGCACATCAAAGACTTGAAAATAGTCGGAACTTTTAAAACTTGTCCAATATGGCCGGGTAACGGGTGGATGGTTTTCAGTTAAGCAAAGTTGGTAGCGGGATTAGTCGCCCAGGCCCTTTGAGGCACAGTGAACCGTGGCGTCCCTACCGCCAACCGTGTTACACGGAATTACTACAAAATCGCTCTTTTTCATGCTAAACAATGTTCCAAGCGCTTTCTCTTTTAAAGAAGATAATATACCAACGCTTTGCTCTTTTTATTTACTGTGGCCAACGACCCGAGAAATGTCATATCAGTGTTCCGTGCTCTCACGTATACTACATCTACTATTTCCTTTCTGCTTTTTCATTATTACGTTTCATAAAAGTAATTCCTATCATACAAGTTACGGTATGTTATAATGTTTGATCGGTTTCAATAATTGTGCAATTAGGCGAAGCCGATCGTTCGTGATAATTGTATGATCGCTCAGAAAGGTTGCGTGTTGCAATGAAGTTCAAAGATTAAGCGTAGATAAAATGTAGTGAATAATGAACAGCGCCCTGGCGGTGCCGCGCTTTCTACACACCTTTATGTTCTAATGGGTTAAGATACTAAACGTCATCGTAACCGTTAAAGCGCGTGATCGAGCCGAAGCTTATCAGCAGTTAAGCGCGACTATAAACGCGGTCGGTAATTTATGCGATTTCATTAAACCCTATCCATCCTACGGCGAGAACGTCCTGACGAGGGCGGCGAGGTTTTTTTCGCGGGGACTTTCGCATCCATAATAAATGAGCGGCCGGCCGCAGCATTAGGCTGGCGTTTTCGCCAGCTATTTCCAGCTGTTTTTTTTTCTTGGGGGAGGAGCGGTAAGGTGGGGGCGACTCCGGCCATTAATTCAGCCATGTAATGACGCGACGCTTTGATGGACGAGAATTGCGAGTTCTGCAATTACATGGTGAAATATTCAGCAAAGACGTCTTGGCCTGGGCGCTCGCCTTAACTACCGCGCTTTTCTTTTCTTTGTCCGCCGCCCCCGCTCCTCGCTCCAAGAGACTCCGCTTCATTCAAGATGGCATGATATCGACATTTTTTGTCAACATGCTGCGTGCCGTTATAGCGGCTTCCGTTCTCATCCGGTTTGGTTAGAGATTTTTCGCTCCCGGCAACGCTATGTGTTGTTCGCGTTTGATGAATTCCACGTATACCCGATTCGGCGTCTGATATACGAGACATATTAGCAAAGCGCCGCACATTTTAATTTTATCATTGTTATGAAATGTTTCTATAAACTCTCAACTCATTTGCACAGTGTAACACGTGTAAGGACGAACCTTATGTAACACTGTAGTAGAAAAAATACATATTACTTTGTCAACGTGTAACTTTATGTATGTTATATAATGGCTCAGTATGAGTTGGAAGATTGAAATTAGCGCCTTTGCTGAGGTCGTTCCTACACGTGATATAGTTATCGATCGCATGCGTCACCCAGTAGCGATCACAAGGTACGCTGACGGGCCAGAGACTGA
The DNA here is from genome assembly GCA_018244755.1 of Jemadia pseudognetus. Taxonomy (NCBI): domain Eukaryota; kingdom Metazoa; phylum Arthropoda; class Insecta; order Lepidoptera; family Hesperiidae; genus Jemadia; species Jemadia pseudognetus. The sequence continues at coordinate 19,295 of DWTO01000180.1, forward strand.
GGAGTGGAGCGTGGTGCAGGTGATCAACGGAGGGCCCGCGGGCGGCGCGGGCGGTGCGGCGGGCGGCGCGGCGGGGAACGCGGCGGGGGTACGTGGCGAGGGCCGACGCCGCGGAGCCTCCTCCCCAGCGCGCACGGCGCCTGAGAAACGACGTTGGCCCGCACAACCATACCTTGATGATGAGGTCGCCGCCAGACCGCCCTCCTCCGACGATGACGATACCAAGGTACGCCATTTAACACCCATAGTCTCCATGCGGTGTGAACTAACCTTATTTCGTTGTGTGGGACTGTAATGACGTACCGGCGGATCGTATATCCAACTACATACATTTGAAACGATTTGAATATACCGTATAAACATATATCGCATCGTAACATCTACGTTTTTAATTCATGCATACGTTTGTCTTTTTGTCTCCTTGTTGCGTTTGCCATTGTTGCAAATAACGCATTATTGTAAGGGAGACACAGGTCCCACCAAGAGGCTTCATGTTTACCATGGGTACTAGGTGTAACTTGCAACTTGGCGTTACAGGTGGAGACGCCGGTGCGATTCCGCACGTCGCCGCCGCTGGAGGCGCTAAAACCGCGGCGCGCGGGCGAGTGCCAGTGCGCGGGCCGCGCGCCCGCCTCGCCGCGCCGCCGCCGCGTGCCGCTGCCGCCGCCGCGCCGCCACCGCCCCGCACTCGACTTTGATAAGATGCAGCAGGTAATTATGTAAACGAATATTTATTTAACAGAAGGTCATGGACCCCATTCTGTTACGTAATAGCATTCTGTGAGCGATGCTGAATATTGCATTGTTTTAATGATACTTTTTACTACTCTGAAAATGATAGAGCATGTACACACGTTTTTTGTTTCTTATCGACATCATAAATCATCTCTGCCACATGTTGAAAATTCCAAGGGATTGTTATTATTTACAACAAATTCCTATTTAATCATCCAACAAATAGAAAATACAAAGACTTTTTATAGTGTACAAGTGTTGTTGGTGGTGTTGCCCTCCAGTTTGGAGTATATTCGAATTCGTCACGTGCGCCGGCAGCCAGGCCCGAGCCGTGCCGGCGCATAATCAGCCTTGCACATGTGCGCGTTCCCACGCCACACACATGGCCGCCGTAGCGGGCTCCAACATGTGACGGCGGGAAAATACGTATATACGGCTCATATGACTCCTGCTGATCAGTTTTATCCCGCCATTTTTCACATAACCCTTGTCAGCCTTAGTTGACGTCAATCAGACCAATTATTTAGTGTTATTTTAGTTCTTATACCGCAGCTAACTTCTGCATTGGCCACTTTTTCTCTTGGTTATGTATATGTAAATTGTGAAAGTGAATGAATTACAGTTTTCATGGTCTATTAAATCCGCAGTGTAAAAAGGAGAATTTGTTATGTTGGCCACATGCGTTGCGATATACTGGCATTGTTTTAAACTTGCATAAGTATGTATACATCCGCGACATGTCCACAAAGGGCTCAATTAAACTTAGTTTTTTTTTAATTTTCTGTCAATATGGAGAAACCCAAAAGTCCGCTAAGATAACGTGTTTAGTCCACTACATTGTGCTAGATTACACTTCTTCGATCGATCGTACCAAATTACAAGCTTGAATTTTTTTATGAAACGCAATTTATAAAAAAATCGCCGATGCTTATAAACTGTATCAATTTCTGCCGCAATAGTTTATAGCGACTCTTTTACGTTAGTATTACTGAATTACCTGATGTATTGTATTATGCACGTGGTTTGTATAACAAATTGCCTATTATATCACAAGAATTCCACTCAGATTCATTTGTATTATCACACACGGAGTTTTAAATTTTTTGTAAATCCGTATCAATATTTATGGTTGATCTAAAAATAAACTGATATAACGTGTTTTGTTTTAATATTCAGATAAGAATGGAAAAATACGCTTTATTTATACACACATAAGCGCAAGTATGTAATATGTAGAATTCAAGTGAAGATATCGTTGTTATTAATTTTATACGTTTCATTCGGGACAAGATTAATGTATTGCGGATTTAATATTGTTGATTTGACCTATTGTTTAACTGGAACCATTCGGTTCAACAATTTTTTGGCGACTGAATGTTACACAATTATAAAATAGTTGCCCTAACTAAAATTTGGCAGCCCTATTTCATATTCACCTTCGCGGTCATAAAACTGTTATCAGAGCGACACTTATCGCGCAGGGTTAGTGACCTTTAGCATGCGGGTAACTTGCATATGCATACTGAAAAACCAAGAAGAAAATGAATAAAATATTATAATGTATGTTCAGGTCATTTAGTCACTTGTCTTATTCTCTTACAAAACATTATTTTTGTTGAGATTTTTGTTTATATTCATATTTCTACATCCCTGTTTATATGTTATTGGACGAAATATATAGTTCACGAAATTCAGTTCATGAAATCCGTCTCAAATGTCTATATATATTTACTCTTTCATATTTTCTGAACATCTTTTCTCACACCCGTGTCATCTCAATTCAATAAAAAACGTGTTAACTAACGATTCCTTAAACTGGTTTTACGTATTTTGTTATAAAAAATTTAAGACAATGGTAAACAAACGCTTTAAAGTAAACTGAATCGTAACAAAAATTAATTAATCTTCTTATCGACGATTAATGTGATTTAAGGTGATAAAGTTTGAAAATATGTAAAATGGAACGCATATCAGCTTAATTTTATCTGTGCAATAGGTAATATAACTCCCGCTACGCAGAAAAGAAATTTTCGCAAACTGAAAAACCGAGGTTGTGAAAAATGTAAATATATAGGTACTTTGTTAAATTCTCAGATTCTGATTAAGATAATATAAAATATAGTGGTGTTCCTAAAATATAGTGGTGTTATTAAGAATTAGCTATCTTTTCATTTACATATGTACTCGTAATATTTGGGGTGTGGCGTATCTTCTGATTAAATGTTCTCAATCATTTACTCTTTTGACTTTTCTGCAGTGATTGACGCTAATGCATCAATTCATTAATTCATTTTCATTTGAATATTCATTTGAAGATGCTAGGAAAAACGGTCTCCAATTGGAATTGTTACCATCGTAAATGTTAAAATTTTACCTATGTATTATTATCTTATCTGCCTAATAACATAACTGGTAATAATTCCGGTAATATTTCCGCACGAAAAAGCCTGACTCAATTTAAATATCGTAAATCATAATTGAGTGTCGGTCACAAGATGGTAATCGAATACGCTTACGAGAACAACAAAAAAATACGAATAAGTATTGTATCGTAACTCGAACCACTGAATAACGTACAAACGATGTGCTATCCCGATCACGTCCTGGCGTCCTGTAGGTCCTGTAGCGAGTCTCAATGGGACGGCCATTGAGTGCGCGTCAATGGGCGACATTCCTTGCGCGCGCAGACCCACACCGCGTCCCCCCTCTCCCACGTAGCCGGCCATGGAATGAAACCTGGCCGGGAGCAGTTTTTGTCGCAAGCCCCGTATGTAGACGGCGGCTGTTGGGAATCAAAGCGTACACATTTTGTAGATGTTAAAAGAGATTTGATGAGAAGCGTAGGTTTACATATCTTTTGAGGGTAATAAATAAATATGAGAATTTCACTTAACGCTTTGTTGTAACCACAAATCATTCATATGTTTGTACTGATTGGCTGATTGTACTGATTGGCGCGTTATTGGCATAATGTTATGTGTAGACGCGGAATAGTCTAGACGAGTCAGTGTTGGTATATATTTTTCTTACTAAAAGCTAAATTGAACTATAAGTACATTTACACCAATTACCAACATTACTTTGGAGAACCTGATCGTAGCTTATATAAAAAGAGGCATTGAATGTACTGTTACAAAACTCACATCCATTAAAAACTATGATTGTTTTCGTATCGCTGAGAAGAGCGAATGTTTTGTAACGAGTTCAACTTCTGAGTATAACTGAACGTTGTGAAATCATTATGCGTGTGCTTTTTTTTATTACGCTTTCTTACGGTTTTTGTAGACAACGAATGCGGAAAGTATAGAAATCTAGACAGATTTATCTGCGTTTACGACATAACTAGAATTTTTTTTATAGAATTCTTTGACACATAAAAAGGTATAGCATAACTGCTATAATTTTTAATAGGAAATTCGTAATTTTAATTGGTCGTCCTTAAAATCTGCATGGTTAATATTTAAAAATAATTTAACGATATTTTTAAATTAATTTGACTGTCTCGTTGGTCGTGTTCAAATTCCGAGGTCTTGGGTTCTAATCCCGGGTCAGGTGCTATTGGATTATTCTCACGTGATACTTGGGAGTGTACTGCACTCCTCGGCCTACGTCTTCAGGGGCTACAGGCGTGATATTACTCGGTTAATTTGATTTTTGATGAAAACGATCAAGGTCACTAAAATTGTCGTATCCCGTACGATTATTACAGTCTGAATGGAAATGTGGTAGGTATAAATATTGATATCGCCCTGTTATCTGTTTTGCATTTTATCAACTTAATCTCAAAATTTCATGTTCTTTTAACGCTTTCATTTATGTATAATCTATAGTTTATCTTTATCTTACGTAAATTTTGGTAGTCATTGGACTTTGTTAATATATGTATTTGCAATATTACAAGGGGTTGGCATTAGGTTTGGGCATTGATTCTCTACCAGGGCGTCAGTAGTGTTTAAAGGAGAATTCGCAATGTGTTTAAAATGTAAATAAATGTAAGACCTGCTTACAAAGGATTCGGTTACTAATGGAATGAATTTTATTGTTGGGTCATAAAATTAATCTCTGCCTACCCCGCAAGGCACCTGGCGTGAGGATATATATGTATAAAAGTAAATATTACATACTCGTATAACAACGTGAAAACTTAAAACACAAAGAACATTTATCTAGTACAAATAAGTATATGAATTTTTCGTAACATCGCGTCTATAATCTCCGAAGAGGTAGGCAATATATTATATTCAATAGCAATATATTCATATATACCTATATCGAACAAATTATACAATGTGCAATTTGGAAAATGAAATATTTCTACTAATCGGCCGCGGCTTCTCAGAGTGGTTGTACAAATACTGTTAATGAGTATGTTTGTGCGCAGCTGAAGGTGGGCGGCGGCGGCGTGCGCTCGTGGCGCGCGGTGGGCGGCGCGCACGGCGGAGAGCTGTCCGTGTTCTGCTGGTGATGCCGCAGGTAGCCCTACCGTGCCTCTACTACATGCCTTACAACCAGTCAAATGGACAGTTAAGTCCTCCCAATCACAAAGTCTGGTCCTCCCAATCACTCATTTCCAAGGGGGACGATACGATTGTTAGTTCTCGTAGTAAAAGTTGAAGATATAATAATATATTATAAACATTTCATCTTCGTTTATTACTTCACCTGCACCTTGGTACAATCTAGCTGCCATTTGTGAAAGTCTTGCTTTTTTGTTCGGATGAAACGTTTATATTAGTAACTCCAAAACCGGTCCTTGCTAGTTGCAGTGAACACAACTGGACTCACTTATTCTTAAATAAGTTACCTGTTTTAATAACAAAATTCGATGATTTTTAATGAAATTTTCTTTTCCGTTTCCAGAATGCCGGAGCCGGCGGAGGCGCGGTCGCGCGCGCTGCGCTCCCCGAGCTGTCGTACTTACGTCCTCGCTTTACTACTCGTATCTATGTGTTGTAGTGACGCTTGTCCCGAGCGCCCCCGCGGCCCACGCGCCCCGCGCGCCCCGCGCGCCCCTTCCCCGCGGCCGCCCTCGCTCCGCGAGCCGGGCGCGCATTCGGCTCGGAGCGGACCGTCTGAATCAAAAGCAGTTTTAAACGTCACAGCTTTAAAATTGGAATTTTTGAACGGAATCACATCGGTCGTTCCGATCGGGTCAATCAGGTTGTTCCAAACCGATGAGTGTTGCACGAGCCGTCCTCTTTTCTACATAGATCTCGCAATGCCGAATCGGCCCCCCGGCTCCGCCGTCACCCCGTCGGCTTC
>DWTO01000181.1:0-25289 GCA_018244755.1 Jemadia pseudognetus
TTGAGGATGAGAACTAGAAATTACAACGACATTCATTACGCTAATTATATGCTTCCATTTTAATACAATAATAATATCTATCAATTTTTCTTATAAAAATACATATTGTATTATACCTACTTTGTTTAACATCGGCAAATGTTTGTGCGTCAGTAGTTTTTTTATTTTATAGAAACACATGGTATCGTTGAAAACCTTTAATAAACTTTCGAGTCGTTACCAGAAGAAGTGGTTAACAATTACAACTAAATCAACTTAATATGAAAAAAATATTCTACGATGATAAGAGGAATTAACAACATTAAGCACACAAAATACTTTAAATTCTAGACGGGTCCCATAAGATTTAATTTCGAATGTCAATTTTATTCCAGAATGATTTACTATGGACTGTACAGACTATTGTACAGTACAATTTCAAAAAGTTGAGCCTAAAAGAGCTTAGCTCAGGTTCAATTCATAAATTCGACCACACTGATTGCAATATGAGTATCATTTGTTAATCTCAACTTTTAAACATTAAGTTTTAAGTCTTGGTATTTATTGAAAGTTTCTATAATTACAATAAAATATAATTGTAAATTCCGAATTTGATGGAAAATAACTTGAATTAAAATCAACCAAAAAACAGTGATTCATATACTCGATTGCTTTAAATATCGGAATAATTACAAGCACTCAGTCAATGTAACCAACCTAAACACGGGAATTTACTAACAACATAATAAAAACCTCATATTTTGTATTGTAAAATTTTCACACATTCTCTAGTGCTATCATCACTCTATCCAATGCAATACAGCTTTTGCATACGAAATAAAAATCCAAATCCCAGAGTTACAAAAATAACGATATTATTTCCACTTTTATAATCTTCAAAGTGGCAAGAGCATAAATATATTTTGTTAGCTAGAACATACTACATGAACCCATAAATAAATCTCTATGTGAGCCATATCGTATGTTTAATCCATGCGGTTGGGATTGATTGCTAAGGGCTAGAAGCAACCTTCATATTGCTCATAAAATATCTCAGTACAGCTTGAATTATGAGATGCTATCTAGAGCCTTTGAGCTCCTTTTGATCAGAAGAAAAAACTCCACCGGAAGTGTATAGATTAAACACTACCGAATAATACCGATCGAAGATGCTTTGCTAATTCTTAAGTCTTAACTAAGAGGCAATCCGTGTTCAACGGTCACCTTCAAACCCGTGCCAGCTGTAACACTTTTGCAACGTTAAAAATAAGGCCATTAACACATTAAACACAATTTGTACACATATTAATATTTAACAATAACAAATAATCCACTCCGTTAATTAAGCTAATATAAAACGCACAAAAATGTAACTGATCATACATTATAATTGCATTATTTTAAAATTATATTTAAACGAATCTTTAAGTAAATTATATACGTAATTCTTCACATACAAATGTTAAATCTATGAGAAAGTTGCTGATGTTTCCCTTTATATAGGAACTTTGATAGGGTCTAAGAATATACTGTTATGATAGACGTGATTAAAATAAAAAAAGATAAAAAAATTGGAAAAAAAATAATACTAAAAAAATAAATGCATTATACAACATTGAGTAAGTTACAATAATTCCTTAAAAATAGTTCCCAGTGTAAAAAAAAAACAGTGAACCCTAATGACTGTAAAAATAAAATAAAAAAAAAACCAGTCACAAAAATTACGGACGAAAAAAACAGTCATCAAAAGTACATATTCAATTGATTGAGTGTTGCTACCTGTATCTATGATACGTGTCCTTGCGTCTGACGTACTTGCCGTCCGGCGTGAAGTAGTAGCTGGGGGGACCGTGGATGTGCCTGCCGCGAACCAGGTACAGGATGTCGCCGCCGCCGGCCCGCGCGGGAGCAGTGATGACGTCAGCGCGGCAGCCGGCCATGTCTCGCGAGGAGCAGTACCACTGCTTGCGGCCGTGCGCTTGGAGGTTCTTCAGGTAGAAGGTGTAGCCGTCGTGCAGCAGCAGCGACTTGCCCGTCCGCGACGGCACGTACACAGCCGCCGCCGATTCTGAACCCATCGGATTACAGTCAAATTGCGACCACATTGCAAGCTACCGCTACTAATATCATTACACATTAATTATTTCATTAGTCTCGCTACTTCATCACTAAGTTCTACTGGCAAACCGCAACCGTGTTATTCTTTTGTTATTTTTTTTATTATTTTAACATACAATTAGTTATTAAAATAAAATACAGTAATGTTCATAAATATCGTTTATATTAACAATACGTATTTTTATATTCTACGATACTAACTTGATAAACACTTTTCTTTGTAATATATATGTATCTACCTAATTGTTTTTTGTGCAATTAAGTATTTATACATAAACATTAAATATCAGGACAAATTTTACCGATAAATATATAATTGCATAATTGTATTTGCGATTGTAAAACAAATCTGTTAAAATAGGAACTGGCTCGTACGGAGATACCTATGGCATATAGAATATTAAAAAACACTACGTATAAAATGTTTACAAAATCATATGTTAGTTTTAGTTCGCTCCTTGTCCAACTTATGCTGGAGCGAATTACTTCTAAGCATCCAGTTATACGGAAAAAAAAAATTTAATAATTCATGGTAACCCAATAATCAGAAATCGGATCACAAATTCAATCCAAATGTCTTCTAGACATTTTGAATGCTTACCTACTTGGCGACATCGTCACCCAAGCAAGCTCCAAATTTACATTAATATCTACACATAATAATTACCTTTAACTTTGACACATGTCTAAGAATATTCAATTTAATTAGTGACAACATTATTTTAATTAAGAAATGGTTTATATTATAAAACTTTGTCTTCATATTTGTATTAAATTAATTTGATCATAATTTGCCGTTTATTTCAAGAGAACTGTAATAAAACATGAATTGGATAATACGGGCAGTATAAGATAATTCAGACGTACAGATTTCAAAACCAACAGAGTGATTTCAATATATTATATAAGCGACAGGTTGATTTAAATATTCTCACAAATAAAATCACATCAGTGTACAACATATAAAAAAGAAATTGCTGTAAATTGTACATAATCATTCCGGCTGGTGAATGGTCCTCAGTCGTTCGCCGTACAATCGGAATATTTCATTCAACTGTAACTTGGATAGAGAGACGCGCGGCGGGCTCGCTCGCGCTCGCGTGGGTCAGCGAGCGTGGTTATGGGAGCCAGTCACCGCCACCACCTCCTGGTGGTAAGTCCTCAATGTCGCCGAGCACTGAAACTTGTTCCTCGCCGCGCAATACCACAACACTTTAGGCTGGTTTCTATACGCATTGTGAGGTCTGTAGAAGTAGCCGTCCAACGCCAACTTCGGGTAGCCCTTCTCGTTATATATCACTTGCACTGCAACATGCCAGCGGCGATTAGTTGCGAACTGATCCTACAATTATAAATAAAGTAGATGGCTGTGATCCAATTCTCTTATCAGCTCTTAAAAATTAGCCGCACTATAAAAACCAAAAGGGCATAAGGTGACGGAAACAATTTTGCGATTTTGTACCATGCAATATAATTACAATAATCAAGGGAAAAAAATATTGTTTCTCGTTTGAACCGTGAACGCAATGAATTTAACAGACACATGTACAAGTTACGTAAATAAAATTTGAGTAATAAACTAGTACGTACGCTACGATACGTGGGCTTTGTGAATGCGACTAAGCGGGTTTAATTAGCCCGGCTGCGCACCAACTGTACTTTGATCTGGTCTGGGAAAAGCATTTAAAATCCAGTTCACGGTACGTACATTTTGAAGGTGTTTTAATATTACATACATTATGTTCAGTACTCGCGAGATACGACGTGTTGAAGACCGCGGCAGGTTAATTTGATTTACCGCTCACAATTATAATATACATAAATTTAGGCGCGAGAAATAATAAAAAGATTTGATTTTTAGTTGAAATATTAACATCAATTATAAAAACATTTATTTGAAATTAAAACAGAACGGCTAAGAATAGCTAAGGCGTTACATTCAAATGATACATTATAATATTATCGTCTAAAAAGGTTCTCTCGTATCTAAGATCATAAAATCATGGCATAATAAACTGTACAGCCTTATAAAATTGAAGGAAAATTCATTTTCACTTATCGTGTAGTTCAACGTTGGTTAAAATTGAAATTGTAAGCACGAATCGTACGTTTTGGCCAAAACATACCCAAAATTCGATAAAACATAATACTTCAAACATTAAAAACTATTAGAATACATTTGTTTGCAACCCTATAGGGGGCTATTTCGAGTGATATTAAATAGTGTTATTATGAGTACGGCAGTGATGCCGCAGCTCGGAGAACACGACGCGCTTGCCTCTCGTGTGGATCCTCGCGCCGCAGCCGCGACCACACGTCCAGCGTCGCTTCCTCCTGTACACTCCGTCCAGCCGATACCAGTGGCCTCCCATCTTCAACAGAGGGTCCTCACCGCCCAGCAAGCCGTCGCCCGACGAAACTATTACAACGATCACAACCACGATAAATTAAATTACGTACACAGATTACCAAAAACCAGTCGAACGAATAAATCCGTGCCGACCGCACAGACCAACTTCCGTATCGACATGAACAAATTTTCATGACGTCAATGTTTCATTTTATACGACAAATTTAAACGTAAAAATGTCAAAAGAATTTTCGAGGAAGGAGGATAAAAATAAAATAAAATGTCCGTTATACAGTTTATGAACATTAACAAAAAATATTGCCTTAATATTCGTAGTTGGGTATAAACATTACAAATGTAAAGATCGTGTATCAAATAAAAATAAAAAGATTCATCATCAGACACTAAATGCTTTGGTTAACAAAAGCTTATAAGTTCGTATTTGGCGTGTACAAATCGGTACAAACAATTTGAGAGATAAACAAAAGTTAGCATATGTTATATACAGTACATCAACAATTCAATAGGTATAATATAATAATTAGCATATAGAAATATTTCGACTACCAATCGAGTAGCTACCGAACGACCCTACACGTCTAGTAACACAATGTTACGAGTACCAACACCTACCCCGTCATCACACCGCAAGTAGGTACCTAACAACTACGCAATATATTCGTATATGTCTCTATTATAAAAACTATCGCTCATAATGTCTTTTTATAAGCTGGTATACAGTTCGTCTAGTCTATACAAGTCTACGGCTACATACAAATGATAAATATATGGACTGTCCATCACATCGGCTATCAGTCTTGCCGCAATCTACGCCGCAATCGATAAATAGAATTTAGTAAAAAAGCTTCAACAAGACGGCTACGCTATCATTAAAGCTATACATTTTTGTAAACGTACGTCTAAACACATTTTTTTTGGTAAGAGAATATTGCACATTAAATATACACAGTGATCATACATAGTAAGCCGCTAAGGCATTTGGTACAAGGCGACCGTAAAACGTTTTCAACAGATATCACCTGTTCATCTAAACCGAATTCATAATTCAGAACGGCGTTACCGCGCCCGCGACAGAAACGTATTAAACATTCTAATCCGTCCACTATTATGTAAATTTTAAATCCATAAACAGAAAGCAGGTACACGAAAATTATAATATTATAACAACTTTGGCATAACAAAATAAAACTACACCGGCTATCCGTAGTCTTTAGAAAGGAACAATTTTGGAGTTCACTTAATCTAATATCATAAATTATATAATTATAAATACTGTCAACGAACGAACCGAAACTAAATCGAATATCGAATATGAAATCATTGTCCATTAACCCTCATATGAGAATATGTTGCATTAGCGACACTCCAAGTGCGCGGTTAGGTCCTGGAGTCTAGGAGACCGCGCACGAGAAGGTCGCGCCAAGCCTAGAGGAGCAGGGCGGCGTGGGGAGGTGCAGGCAAGGGCACCGCGGGCACGGCACGGACCGTACGAGGCGCGCAGCTCTCCACAATCTTATACTTCCCCATTGGATCCACTTCGAACCGCCTCGACTCATGCTTGGCCGGATTATAAGTAGCCGGATGGTTGTGGCATCCACGAAAATATACTAGTCGTCCATCCCTTAAACACAATGCCACCTGACAGCGCTCCGCCTTCTGGTAGGAGCGCGCGCACCTCCACGTCACCCGCCGAGGGTGGGAGCCGCCATCTTCATAGAATATGTGCCCGTCCGCCACCAGGTGCAGGCCTCCGCGCGCCGACCTGATGTAAAACCAGCCTGCAACAACGCAACATTATCCAGCGTTATACTATATGACCTTAACCGACACTCTACGGTCTACCTACACTGCTACGGTCTACCTACACTGCTAGGCTTCCCTTCTAGTGAAATAACATATTACACCAGAAAGAATAAAATTATACGCACAATTAATATCAGATTTGAATTAAGAGGATATAAAAATCTTCTAAATCAGCATTGTAAGTCACTACGGTTTGCGATATCACAAATGAAACTCTAGAGGGCTGCACGACAGACGAACGCTCAGTTCTAGATGGCTGTGCCGCACAACGTAATACACGGATTTACAAAAAGGCTAACTGACTCGTGTATAACAAACGCTCTAATATTATGAGCGTATTCATATGTAATCATTTAATATAGCTACCATTAACATTTAATCGATATACCTTATGGCGACTGATGCAACGAATACCCATGTTACCTATTTATTAATATGTCCTCAATTAAATTAATAATGCAGACGCGTAATTTGAATGAGATAAATATTATTCTCGTCGACTGCCCAACACCTGTTCGCCGCGCATCGCTGCTTTCACTTCAACTCCAGATACCGCGCGCAGCATCAAATTTGGGAACACATACTATAAGTACTCTCTTCGTTGATGTTTCATTATTTGTGTCAAATATAAAAAATATACGCATTAAAAGAAAAAGTAAATGAAACATCAATAAGCATTAATCAAAATGAGAATAAATAATAATTGCATCGTTCAAATCATAATTATGTCTGATACATTAAGGGAATTATATAAATATGTCTAATATTTTGAAACAAAATGCCCGCAGTCTTCTGGTTACTATGGAAATGCGCTGCTGAAATATAATATTTGAGTGCAGGGATGAAAGACAAATAAAAATCCAATATGTCATCAGCGCAATATAATCATTCTTTGTACTTATACACGAGAGAACTTCGTCTCACTACCAGTACTCACTACACAGCGTATACATTCTCCGAGCGACTGTCGCCGGCTACCTTTAACCTTTATCCATTAATATTCTTTCCCACTAAAATATAATAAAATATCTTATCACAATACAAAAAAAAATAATACTTCAAGAATAATACTTCAAAGGATTAACTTAAAAATACATTCGTATACATCTCACATGGTAAATATAAACTGGTATTAAAAAAAATCGCCCCGCGGATAGAGCCCCGAGGATTGACATAATTGTCGTATTCAATATAATCTTTGTGTAAGTACCTGCGGCCCGCGAGCGGACAGTAAAGCAGATCACTGATAAAACACAATATTTAAGTACTTACTCGAAGCGAATATAAAAAAATATTGTATAAAACTAACATTCACATAAAATAATGATCTCACTAAAGAAAATAAAATCTTACATCTACAACGTATACATTGAGTATTATAATAATTAAATTGTACAATAAATGCAGTTGCCTACTTCAACAAGTTGTTACACATTACTTTCCTAACATCGTATACATTGACATGACTCGATTAAACCTTTCCACACGACCAGCCCGACGCAACGTAACCAACCATACCTGGGATCCCAACCGAAACCGACCAGCCGGAGTTAACTCCGTTCCAACAACCGACCATACTATATACAATCGAGGATAAAATCGTAAAAAAATATGTAAAAGTAATATATAAAAATACTTAGGATATCATAAGAAAACTATCACTTTGTACACGAACTACATACATCTAGGACCGTGCGCGCGGAAAATTAACTGCTTAGACGGCGCCTATAAATCCTGCGCTAGGCAAGAGATACATACTTTACGTGTCTCACAAATATCGTATACTGATTCACTTCGCGAACGACATATGAACGTCGCGAGTATTATAAATGCAACAATTTAAATCATGATCGACAGATCGATTGTATTATGCGAACCACCCATAGAGTGAAAGAAACGTATTTCCAATGCTTCAATTTATTCGTATTCTCTATTCACGTTATATATCCAAGCGAGGCTATTACGGTTTACTAATAGATTCTCTTGAAAACATAATACATTTCATACACATATCACATCTTACATGTTCGATGCCGTTACTACAGTAAATGTAAATGCGTTAGAACTACTAGCTGCGTTAAGAGTGCACTCTTGCCCAATACAAAGTCTCAATTAGTCGTTAGCAAACGGTCATCATGCTACTAAGCTAATAAAATATTCGTATTCATTACACAGACCTAGTATATAGTATCCGTAGAGGATATAAATATTGACCTACACATATGTCGCGGTATAATAATCTCTTTGGAGAAATCGTATATTCGTAAAATAGACAAACAAAGGGTTCGCTCTTTTCAACACCATATCATTAAAATCGTTAAAAGCGTATATATATGTATGTATAGAATACCGCCGGCCGAAAGGCACAAGAGCATACATTAACATTCCACATGACGCAAGAGCCCATTGCTCGTACCAACACGACCACGACACTTCCAACGACTATAGAGAGATCCGAAACGAGAAAAATAGCAACATTAACATCCCCAACTGTGCCGTACCATCAAACTTCGCCGGCGGTAGTGTTGATGACAAATTGACGTACTTAATTAGTCTTAGCTGTTACATTCATTAAGAGAGCGCTTTAAAACATGGGCCGTAGCGGTGTGGCGCGGACACCGCAGGTGTGCGCGCTGTTCATCTGCACGACGCGGAGGCCGAAGGTGTGGACGGCGGCGCGGCAGCGCGGGTTCCTCGAGCAACGCCACCACACCTTGCCGCTAGCCGCGCGCCCGTTGAAACAGAACCGATGCGCGCCAACCTCAATGGCCGGTTTGCCGCGTTTGCTGAGGCAGTAGCGAAATTGTCCCGGAAAGCAGGGGAACGGAAACGGCAGTCCGAGCGTCGGCGGCGGCTCCACGGGCGTCCCCGTTCCTGCAACTGAAGATTCACTGTCAGTAACCGCAAAGCATTCGATTTAAATACTCTTAAAATTAAATTACTAAGTATATATTATTAAATAGCACATAGAATAAAAGCGGGTTAAACTATATAAATAAGGGACTTCATGGAATAAAGTGAACAATAAGTATATTTATATTTTAATTTTTTATATTCATGTACATAATTTATTAATATCTAAGTACAACTGTCCAGAAAAAAAATTCAAACAAGACAAGGGAACAATTAATACTTTCTTCCTTTTACTTGTCATAAAAAAACTGCATGGAAACCACAGTAAACTATTTCAAATCCATTCAATCGTTTGAGAAATATCGTTGTCGAAAAATTTTGACAAAGTAATATTTTTTAATAACATAAATTACCCATACGGATACATACCACAAAACAAAAGAAATTCCAGGAGTCGCCTGCTAGCAAAATTGTTACTACAACGTATATAGTATATATCTTATCATGGCAATTACATAAATAATAGCCTAATTCTGACTTCGTTGCAATGACGCTCTTCATGTGCAGTCCTTAACTAATTGCCTATGACTATATCCTTACAACAATTACAATTGTATAATGTTAATGGCAATTGTTTACTATTTGCCTTTTATGATGCCGTGATGCGCTGCCAAGTCATGCTCATAGCCCGTGGCGACTAAGACCCCCGATATCGTAATAGCGTAACATGGGCAACCGAGAGTTGACTTGACGCACCGCCATTGACAACGGGAACGCGCCGGGTCGACCCGGTGGCGCCCGTACCTCAGTCCGTCCACCACCAGCTCGGCGCCGTTCGGAGACACACTCCAGCTGACTGCAATCAAACTTATTTTATCTATTTAACTCTCCTTCAAACAACCGTTCCGACTTCTGATACGCATGGAAATACTATTCGATACGTATGAAAATAGAAGTCAGTGCGTTCGCCCATCATTAGGACACCTAAACTTCACAACACGACGTATAAGAAATTATTGCAAATATGTCAAATATGTAATTATCTATTACAAACTTGCAAGTAATCAGTGCTTCAAACAGCAAAAATGAACCAGATAAGTAAATGACATTAAGAGACAGAATGATTTAAAAAAATAATTTATTTAAGTTAAAATAAAGTTACTTTTCGCCGTCTGCATGATTTGGAGTCTATTTACATTGTTTGTCCATCCAACTGCTACGAATAATTTAAATTCAAAATACGTTATCATGAATGAACACATAAATTATTCGTTTTTTTGTTATGATAAATTTTATTCACTTTACAAAAAAAAATCCGCAATGCAACATTAAATACACCAGACCTAACTACATCGTTCAGTTTTTCCAGCATAGAAAAATAACTAATGGATTTCGATTCGTAAGATTAAAGGTTTGAAGAGGCTTGAATGTCCTGACTGATATTATGTATACATTCACTAGTTCTAAACGACTAAAGTACGCCCGATTTTAATTATAACGCCGTCCTATGGGCATTACGGCTTCCTGTTGGTATAAAGACAAATCCACCCGAGTCAGGAAGTAAACTTCCAGTTTATATAAAAATTGTAAATATCCCTATTATAGATTTAAGTATCATTGCTCTTTGTAGTGACGCAATTTTATAATGTCCCAGTTTTCATTACAATCTCATATTTAAAGTATACAATTTCATAATTGTATGATACTTATACATAGGTACATATTGGTTTAATGTCATCCAGAAATGAACACAAGAGAATGAACACAATAGAACAAAAATGAATGAATAAAAATGATACTAAACACATTCAATAATCATATTGCAACTCCTAAATGCGAATGGTATTTCTTAAATAAATTTTGAAATAACAATACCGAAAAACTTTATGGCGTTACTTATTCTAAAAACTTTCACAACTATCGAGTTTGCGACAATGTGTACAACAATTTTATGACATCGATATAAATTTTAAAGGATCCGCACAATAATTGGTCACATTCTCAGATCTTTACGACCCCTAGTTTAAAACGAGTAGAGATCAGAGGGTCTTAAATTTAAATTATTATAAAGTGGGCCTATTTCAATCGCTTTTCGAAGGAAACACTTTGTAAGTGGGAAAAACACTCACTAGGACCTGTATAGACCTTACTCTTAAGAGTACACTTATGATCAAAACTTAATGGTAACGTATCTTAACGCTAGGGGAATGCAATTTGTTCGTTTTTGGAAATGTAGTTTGTTTCTTTTTT
The DNA here is from genome assembly GCA_018244755.1 of Jemadia pseudognetus. Classification (NCBI taxonomy): domain Eukaryota; kingdom Metazoa; phylum Arthropoda; class Insecta; order Lepidoptera; family Hesperiidae; genus Jemadia; species Jemadia pseudognetus. The sequence goes on from DWTO01000181.1 coordinate 11,375, forward strand.
GGAAATGCACGGTATACGCTAGTCTACGTTACACAGTCGTAGGAACGGGTTGACATTACGATCACAGCAAACTCACAACGAAACTTACCTTCATAATTTTACAAATTTAAAATTCAATGACGACAATATTGACATTAATAAAAACTGATGAAGAAGTAAATGTAAATTTCTAAAAGGTTACAATAGCAATCTCTCCAAATTGTTGAGTCAATCTTGAAGAATTATTTCTTAACGTCGTTTTGAAAAACACCCATACTTATTTATTACTGCCTCGAAAGGAAAAACACACAGTTTGCATTGTCTTGTCATCAATATACAACAATCGTACATTATCCTCTACAGTCAATTGCTTGCAACTAGTGTCGTAATGAGAACCCTTCTTTGTCGATAACACGTGATCATGGCTCGCGGTGATGGAGGCTACATGACCGCTAGCAAGTGGAGCCAACACAGTTCTCACTCGATTTTTATGTCCGCAATCTTCGGCATGCAGGGCTGAGTGAAGTTCATAGCCGTGTAGTTCGGCTCGTGGTTGTGTTTGCCCTTAACGCGAACGAATCTACCGTCTTTCGTCGTTTGCACCCTACACAGGCAACCTCGGGTGTCCTTGTCGCGGCAAGCCCAATTCAATTTCTCGCGATAACGATTGTTCACCCAAAACTTGTTGTACTGAAATATCAGTACCGACTTCCCGGCTCTGGACGGTAAGAAAAACGCCTCTGCAAACATAAAAATAGTTTTATTAGAAACATTATATTTACATATCTGTACAGTGCACAATTACTGCATGGAAGTGTCCGTGGCCAGCTTTAGTGTTATGTAACATAGAATGTTGTTTAAAAATTAATGCACGATTGTGAAATATACCGTGTAGTTAAATTACATATCAAAAGAATGTCTTCACGGACCTACGGCAGAAAACAACCGATTTATACTGCAATGTACTAAAAATGAAAAACCTTGCCTGTCACGACAAATTCTGAACGCATTCTCCTACGTCTTTTTATTACTTTTAAGGCAAACCCAAAATCCTATTAAGTTTAAACTCGCATAGACCTGAGTCGTGCTTAACGCCATTTCTTTAATAACTACGGGCAAATACGTTTAGATTAACAAAGACAACAACAGTAGTAAAAATAAAAACACAAATATCGATATGTCAAATTAAACGAATACAGACAATATTAATGTTATATGTTTCTCAATTGCATAGGTGTAGTATTTAAAAAAGAATATATACGCAGGGACGATAAATTAAACGAATGATTCATAATTTACATTTTAACAGAATTAAAGAATTGTATAAAATATATTTAATATACAATTATAATATAAATACACATAAAAATATGAACAAATGAGCAAAACAATTTAATAAACTGATTGTGTAAACATATCCAATTCACAACTTCATAGTTTGTGTTATTTTAAAATTTATTTTAAAATTTCAATTGATACAGCGTGACCGGCAAATACCTATTACGCGTGTCGATTTTATTGGAATATTACATACGTGAAGAGGTCCAACAGTTTAAACAGATTTTTTCATCAGGTTTAAAACATATTAAATACTTTCCGGGATTACGCGTCAACTATTATTAAAATGCGCGCGATCGGCAAATAGTGCGCAATTGGACCACGTCAAAATCGACCGCGCTATTGGCTCACCACTCACTAATTGCAACATCGACCGCATACCCCAAATACAATACATTTATATACATTTTAATTATACGACATTTGCCGGTCGTTACAATTGAATCATCCTTTGCTTGGTCTTGTAATAGAAGCGTGGTTTCTCGTGGTTGTGCTCGTTGTGGTAGCCGACCACCTCGCCGCGCTTGTTGGTTCTGGCGGTGGCGCGGCAGCCGTGCCTCTTCCGTCGGGAGCACGCCCAGTATGTGGGCGGCGACTCGTTGAACGAGTACCCATCCAGCACCAGGTTACGCTTACCACGGCCCGTCGGTATATACGCAGCTCTTACCTCTACAAATTAACACCAGGAAGCGATACAATATTTTGCAAGCCCATATATTTTAATAAGAACTCTGATAAGTCATCTGTCCGTTTGTTAATTTACGCTTAAATATCTGTCAAACATATCTGATTAATCTACTTTGATCTATTCATAACAATATTTTGGGACAATTCACACACGACTATTTGGTGGAAAACCAGGCAAGGCCTGTAGTATGGATTTTAGATAGCTCATAAATACATATACACATATAAAATCTACACACATTCTCATATACATATATACTACTACACAAACATAGAAAATATTCGTGGTCGGCACACAAATTTGTCCTGGTTGAAAATCGAACCACAACAAACTCAGTAGACTGAACAACCAAACAACTAAGACCATCGAATTAATGAAACACAAAAACTTTCAATAAATATATGTTTTCGTGGAAATTATAGTTTATCAAACGTTATTAAATAGTTAGCGAACTATATTCAGAACAGTCGCAGTGTGTGAACAATAATAAAGGCGTTTGAGGTAAACTAAACAAAAAATACTTCATATTTTCCTGATTGTATTTCATAAAGGGGAACATACACGTGCTAACACAATTAATGATTGTATTAGGGACAAAAATAGATGTTTCGACAATGCTAACAACAATTGTACTGTTACGAAACTATAGCTATTGTTATATTTTAAAGTCGTATTTCAATGTTTGTAGAAATACATGTATTACTTGTACATGTATGTATGTAACACTGTATTACTTATTTTCGATACATAGTGAGGACGTAACCGGGACAAACGCAAGGATGATGATGACTTAGTTTCGATACATCATTATTTTCGATAATTAGTAATAGGTACAGTGTAATTTCAAATTATTAATACGTCTTTCGGTATATTTGCACGTTTACCCGAAAGATAAAAACAACACGCGGTTTGCGTTACAAATTTTTTTCGCCAGAGTTATTATTAATAAAAATCTTTTTAATCAATCGAACGAACGACACTTGTATTATTTCGTTCGGTTACAATAAATATACTGTGTCGTTCATTCGGTTTACAATTGCGAAGAGTGTTATTTATTTCCCCTATAATAAATTTAATTTCTTAGAGCATCATAGTCTGTGCTATCCCAAATGACGCACTAGCCAATATCACCCCTGAACTTTACTTCAATCGTTCAGATATAACACCCACACTTAATTACGCATATGCGGCAATTTCTGCTTTAATTTATTCTATACTGATATATTAATACTGAAAATTTCCTTTACATATAAAAACACTTATCACTAACACATATAATATATGGTATATACATCTTAATATACATATACATCGCGCTGTATATGTATAGTAAGAACGACACGTGAATATCACTATAATTAGTTTTATTATACCTTTACATTAACGTAAGTATATTAGAATATATTTATAATTAATAAATACATATGTAACATTCTTTTACGGCTGTCTTTCATAACTAAATGGCTCTTAAGTTAAGAGTCTTAACTATTAAGAGATTCAACATTAAACTAAAGGAAAGACGAAATTATGTTAAAGCTTATTAATTGGATCTGCGTTACAATCAACTTCCTTATAATTTTTATAATCGTTTCGATTTGAAACAATCCGAAAGATATCTTTAAGAAATCTTAATCACATGTTATGGCAGACTGAGTCCTTTGAAAACCTCCATTAATACACTACACGCGGGGTAACACAAAATAACACACAGATCGTATTAAGATCATGTGTTTTGAGCTAAATAAAATATTGTTTGATGCGTTGACATGGTTTTACAATGGAATACATACGTACAATTACGTGGAATACAATTTGTACTAATAACAAACTAGCCAAAAAAATTACATACATTTCTAAAAAAACTTTCTGTCAACGCGGTAATAATGTACCTACATTTGATCGTTTAAATTCAGTTTATTTATAAAATTATAGATATTTTTATAATATGTTAAGTCATTTGACAATTTGTGAACAACTCGTGAGTTTAACTTATGTACATTTATGGGTTTTATACGTACGTAACATCACGCCTGTTAACCCCGAAGAGGTAGGCAGAGGAGTGTAGTACAATTCCACGTTTCGCCAGTTATGTTTATGTCCCACTATTCACTATGAACTAGGTGGTGGGCCTTTCGCCATGCACCGGTCACAAATCCAGACTCCGAACCACTACTAGAAAATCTAAATTAGAAAAATTGCCTATAATACCCGACCTGGTAATCGAACCCAGGACCTCCTGATCGGCAGTCGCACTTGCAACGAACACGACCAACGAGGCAGTCAAATTATACTAGGTTTTATACGATTACACAATAAGCTTGTAAGATAAGTACTTAGACCTAAAAAACCAAAGTCTATGAAAAAGTTTAACAGAAACAGATCAATTCAGTCGAATCGCACCATTTGTTTTATTATCGCCTTACCAACAATTGGACCGCGCTCCTTTCAAATCATAATTCCGTACGCACAAATAATTACTGCAGTAACGAAAAAAAATCTACTTACAAATTAAACTGAAGTAATATTTAATTAATCTTCGTAAAGCTTATTTCTAATAATCATACCAGATCGTAGTTAATATTGCTACTTATTTTATAATTACCACGTTATTGGAATAAAGAAACATATACCTAAAGGTCACCTAAGGAAATAAGAAATTTATATGACACGCCAAGTTCACGACGGCATATAATTTTTCATTTATATTTTCACTTAAAAGCATACGTCTAAATACATAAATATATATCACAAGATGACAATGCGTATTACAAAAAATATACTATTTTTCTTACTGGATCCGATACCGATATTCCAAAAGTATATAACAGTTCTCCATTCTATAAGTACTTCAATACTATTATACCACCACGCCATGTCCCTTACGGGGCAAACAGAGAGCACCAAGTACTAGATATTACGATTATTACAGACTCTACACTTCAATACTTCAGACATTTTAATTCCGCGATGATGAGATGAGTTAATTAGCAAGATGCTAACATACATGCATATCTGCACGCCACGTCTCTCACGTTGTAAGCAGAGGTCACCGAGAGTCAAATATCACTATGCTTAAAACCTACCGAACTTCTTTTATATTCAAGAAACTTAACAAGAGACTCAATTGTGATTATGTTTATCGTTAAAGAGTACTACGTCCGAATCAATAGTGTATATGTTGGCGCGGCAGTCGCCCGACGCGTGGCTACACTTCCAGCGGGTGCGCCCGTTGGCAAACTCGCGGTCCTTCACGAACTTAAATCCGCCATTCAAGATGACCGGCGCCTGCGGCCCGCCCTTGCTGAACCTGAACTGAGCTTCCTCCGGCTTCCACGTTTTTCTGCATTTCCTTAGCCCTTCACACTTCCACCCTAACGCAACATTTAACATACATATTAATATTTATAGAACACTAATACTCCCGTTCAATTCGGCCCACACAAGGAACTTCATTGCATGCACAAAAGAGCCATACGCTGCCATTATTTAAGAAATAAAAGATACATATAATATTAACGTTATATTTAATCTTTAAATCTTACGAGTAATACTCTTCATAAAATCAACGAAGACTTATACATTTAAAATATCAAAATGTAATTACGTAAGTATTGTATATAATAAAACCGTGGTAAAAATTTATAAGGAATGTTCGGTCAATGGATTACACTTAAATAATTGACAATGGTCCCATAATTAATTAATGCGTTTAAGGCACTTTGTTAACGTCGAGTCAACGCCCATAAATCCGTGTAGGTACAAGTCGAAAAATCAAATTTTAATATCATAAGTACGTAATTTTTATAAATCCTTCACTTATCGACAATACAGAAAAAAAATCAACCAATAAATTTTATCACACGGTTGGCTCAAACTGCGGTACATCTCAATTAAACTTGTTAACTATGCTAACTAAATTTGGAAATATTAATTTAGTTGCTTCCGCGTCTTTGTAATTAACAATTTATACATATAACAAAGTTCAACTCGATCACGATAAACAAACAAGACATGGAAATAAGGCTTCGTGGGCACCGGCAGTGAAACAGCGCGCGTCGCGCGCTCAACAGTGGAATGACGTAAGCGACTACATCCTTCATACAATTAAACCTAAATGTTCATAACGGCCGGGCGTTGTTTCCCTAAGCTCCTATACATAATAATCATCACATAATCGCCTCGTAAGTATAAATAATAATTATTGTTTCATTGCGTTATTGTCACATCAACGATAACATTGCGTTAAACACATGTGCGTTAGCAATGTTGACATATCGATTAGTAATTCACAAGCGTTGATAACACCCGACATATGTATCAGCTCTGCAAACATTGTACGATATAAAACCTTATAGAAATACACATAAAACGGTATATATCAGAACGTTGCGTAAAGAAAATTCTCCTGAAATTGTAAAAAACCATATCGATAAGTACAAAATGCTACAGATTCCCACATGCCGAATATTTTCTATTAAGTTCACAACCTTCTCAAGAAAATTATTATTGAGCATTCAGTTTATCAGCGAAGTCAATACTTCTATACATATATAGCGAATTTTAATTTACAATCATGTGAAAATATTTTTCATATAATCTCCCTAAAGTGCTCTAGGTGGAGGGCTGCACCGCGCGCGGCGGGTGGTTGTGCATGCCCTTCACTGCCACCACATTAGCGCCCAGCATGTGAATCCGAGCCTTGCAGTTCGTCTTCTTGGAGGTGCAGCGCCATATAACCTTGTCTCTGAGCTTGGACTCCTCGCAAAAAGGAAATGTGTTCACCATCATTATTATCTTCCCCCGACGAGACTTCAAGTACTTTATCCCTGCGACAAAAACAATCGTCAGAATCTATACGCTTTACACAAACAACCCTATTACCGTACCCACAACCACCACCCCTACGACACAACCATATATTCAGACACATCCCGTCGCTACTGCGACCCGCGTGAAATAAAACCAGCGGTTATTTATAAGTACAATTTAATATTTCACAAAACATACCCCGTACATTAAACCAAAAAGTCTTATTATATAATGGTAAATACAAAATTACGCTATGATTGAGACGATTGTAAAACGAGTTTAATGGACAAGGTGTGAGGCAAATAGTTGAATGAAAAGTCGACAACGTGAAAACACACGGGCGTTGCTACGTACCGTGTCAACAGCTTCGGACGCGAAATATCGTTATAACATTAACGACTCAGTGAGATCGTCGAACGGGCCGCGCTATGAATCTCACAGTCGTAACAACTTGACATTAGTCGATTTACATCAATCATTTTACTCTGCGTTACCCTTTTTGTTTGTTTGCATTCTCTTATACTCCTATAAAACGGTGCACGAATAATGTCCGTAATTTATTGACGTATACCTATTTATCGCAGTGTTAAGTATCTGTCATTGTGCTCAACAAAGTGCACGTGTCACACATATGTATATATATATGTACGTATATACCTTACAAGCTGGTGTCACGGTCGCATCAGTCGACATTTTTTTGGCATGTGATATTTCAGGTACAATAGAGCGTGTCAAACGGTCACAAGAACGATTCATACAACATATAAACATTACAATAATACATACACCATTATATTTCGAGTAAACATTTAGTATATATAATATAATACAGATTAAAACGACACCAGTACGTCATTCCGACCTGCAATTACCTAACTCAAAACATGTGTCGATAATGCAAACGTGTTCGTTACAATATACACATATTACTTATTTGACACGATCTAACTAAACCTAAAGAAAACTTCATACCGTCCGTCCACACACACAAAGACCCCATAGAAACTAAGTCATTAAAAAACAACAATTACAATTAGTCAAAATTTGTACTTAAACCAGAGTCTTAGACATAAAGTGGGCTACAATTTTATTGAAAAAAAAATTAATTTGACAGGCAACAAATCCATCGTTTAAAAACAATCAATATAATATACGTAGACAACAGTCTGTAAAGGAGCCTAGTTACATTAATGTAGCCGACAGCTAACTGTCGGATACGAGTTAAAACTATGCAAAGAGGTAGTTGAGTTTCAATAATAGAGGTAGATAATAATAGTCGGCACACCGGACCCTGCGCGGCGGACCGCCCCGGCGCGCCCGCTCCTAGCCTAGTCTACTCTACGCTTAGCCTACGACACCTTACTCGAGTAAAGCTTCTGAGTATTCATTCGTGTATATAAAATTGTATAATTAAACTAATCTGTAAACCCGTATAAAAAGTGAAGAGGTAGTTGATTGAGCTTAAGTACTTAAAAATGAATCCTAAAGGAGCACAACATCGATATTAGTGGCGCCTCGACGAGCGCTCGCCGCGCCGACAGCACACCGCGCCCGAAGGTACGAGCTCGAATGTTCCAACGTATGCGATATCGTGCGCATTCTTATAGATAAGGAGGCGGACGTCTAATGTCTAAGTAGCAATATTTGAAACGTGTAAAGTTAAAAACTCTCAAAATAAATAAAATATTTCTAAGTACAGTCCAGGGATCCATTATATTGCTAAAACATCGAACCGTGTTCGCGTAATCAGTCACCGACGCATGTGGCGGCGCGCGGCCGCCCGTTCCTGCGCACCCGTGTCGATCGCTATTCCTGCTACGGTTCTTCTCGAGTCCGACCCTAGTCCATCTCGCCTGTTTACCCACTCGCTCGCTACCATCCAATACCTGACCAGCGCTATTTTGCATGATGATGCTGTCCGGGTTAATTGAGCCGTATTTAAAACAAACGCTAAAACCGGCCTTATTCCAGATATTACCCATCTACCTAAACCTGACATTAATACGTGCTGACACCATTGCGGCCTTAAAACATTACAATGCGCTATAAATTCGTGTACGACCCTAGAACGGCTGAAACGTAACACCGTAGCCACTACTGCCAGTAACTCTCTCGCGCCTCACAACCAATCCGCGCCTGCACTACGGTGATTGAGAATAACTTTCTTTTCCCGTACCTTAACGAAATACCAAAAACCATCGGGATTGAAAATATTGAAGGAGACAGTTTTAAGCCGTTCCGGAGGCCGGCAAATGTTTTAAGGCCGCTTTCTTAAGCATTCAAAAGTTCTAACACATTTAATATTCTTACGCTTACACTCCACCTATTCTTTCCATAAATAACCCACACCTATACGGACAACATTAGACCTCGAAAAGACCGCTTAACCTATAGTAAGTAACGACATTCAACCCTCGTGAACTCGTAGATCATACTCCACTGGTAGTCGCAACCTTCAAATCAACAACACGTCTAACTATTCCCTTAACGAGGTTTTACATTCACATTACCAATTTTAAATACTCCAACAATGCCATCTTTAAGTATACTCCATCCAATCCCCAACTAACCTAATTATAATATAGATAAAATTTATGCTAAATTTCGTGTGCAAAAAGATTCGAAAATATCTGTTGGTCGATATTTGTCGTCGATACAAATTCATTTTATTCGTTACGATTCGGCTACAATACGACGCTTGTAAAGAGAGCCGCGGTCGTCGGAAAGCATAATAAATTAAAACAAATAATTAGTAAAATCTCCTAGTCCTCCTCGTTGCAGGGCGTGTCCACGAGCAGCGGCTTAGAGGCGGGCGCGTGCTGCGCGGGCGGCGGCAGCGCATTGGGCGAGGGCTGCGCGCCGGCGGCGGCGGGCGCGGAGGCGGCGGCGGACGCGTTGGCGGTGGCGGTGGCGTGCGCCGTGGCCGCGTACAGCGCCAGCGCGTGCTGCAGCTGCAGCAGCTGGTGGTGCGGGTCGAGCGGCGCGGGCGCGCGGTGCCCGCTCTGGTGCGGGGTGCGCACCACGTACCGCCCGTCCGCGAAGCGCCGCACGTTGGGCGGCGCGTGGTTATGTGCGTAGCGGGAGCGCACGATACGCTCAAAGCCCTCCGGCCCCTCCGTGTTCACGTCCGCCAGGCAGCGAGACGTGAGCCGCGAGGAGCAGTACCACTGCTTGCGCCCGTGCGCCAGGTTATTCTTCAGACGGAACGTGTATCCGCGATGCAGCAACAGTCGCCCTTTTCCCGCACGGATGAAACGCGCTGCAAACAATACGATCACTTCAGTACGTGTTCATGTGAAGATCCACCGTAATACATCTCATATAGAATTGACTTCAAGTAGACTTTAAACGAAAGTCAATTTTAAATGAGATAGCATGCACTTACACTAACACATTACTCAAAAATAATGCTTAAGATTAGTTCGATAGGTAAAAAAGGTTTCATTTATTTGTGACATGAAGTAAAAAACTTTCAATGTTCTCATTTATTTAAGATTTACACATAGAATTTCGTAAATAAATATTATTTGTAAGAGTTTCTTTATTTTCTCTACGAGACAAAAATTACATAATGAGCAATTACAACATGGCACTTAATCAAATCATTTCAATGAGCAAAATTTATAAGTATGTATAAAAGACAAGACGTAAATTAAGACTCAAAAATATTACAACACAATAAAATATATCAATATAGGGAAGACGTAGTAAAAAGATATAAGAGAAAAAATCAGAAATTTTAATGTCTACGACTAACATCTTTACATAACATTAATACTAATCTCATCTATAACATGGGTAAATGTGAACGAAATAAGACAATAAACTAAACTATATTTAATATTTGGCATCTAAGATAACACACAAAACTGAGATCGTTAATATCAGTTAATATTATCACAACATATTTGGCAGCAACACCGCTGACACGCGACTGTGTGGTCGACGGAACAATCTCACCACACAATCGCAAAATTCAGGAACACAACGGGAAACTTTTCAAAAAATACACTATGTTTTTTTCAAATACAAACGAGATGTCAATCGTGTCATTTGTCTAATTGTACAGCAATGTACACGCCAATACATTGTCATCGCTATATTTAAAGGACTAGTATAAAATTATGGCACATTACATATCTACTATTGCTTTGTGGTTTACCTACAATATGTATCGCAGTGATATAAAATTCTTACATAATTTAAATCATTACCTATTGAATGTTATTTGTACTACAGTACGCAATACCGCCAACCGACTGCGTGGCGGAGGATCATTAAACATATACAAATAACACTCGGCTGGACCGATTAGTAAACGGATTTAGAGGATACATATATTTTTCTTTAAATATAACATTATATACAAGAACCATTTTGGCAGTTTGAGTTGCGTTTTATTACATCGATTTACATTTAAAGAATCGGCGTGTTAGTTTTTTTTCACTACCTATTGGGAACATGTGAATTAATATCGTACCATCCACGCATTCGGATCGAAATTGTCGAAGTCTAGTCTCGGCACGCGCGGGAGTAGCAACGGCATGGGAGGGGATGTGGGGATACCGGGGGGGAGGGCGGTCGGTTGCGCGGCCTTGAACGAGCGGCGACCGCACTTGCTGGCGTGGTTATGCTCGCCGATGAGCTTGTGAAGCGTTCCCATCTGAGTGTACGCCTTACAGCCACAGCCGCCCATGGTGCACCGCCAGCGGACGATCCCCGAGCGCATGGTGTGCGCTGCGTAGAAGCTTCGCCCGCGGACCCACAGCCGCGGCCGCCCGCCAGGCCCCACGCACAGCCGGACTTGCTCTGAAATACACCAACCATTGTAGAACCCAAAGTGTACAATACTTACCCATCGAAGCGGTCATAGCCCAATAAGCCATTTGGAAGACCGATGACTCATATGTAACTGTGTGTAACTGTTACATTCGCAACCATCACGAAGTCTATAAAACTCTACAAATACTAAAATTAGATAAAGATTTGCGTTATATTACAATTAAAAAAAAACTTTTGACATCAATTTGTTTAAAAAAACCTAAACAGATCACCTCATTACTTACATAACGATAGCTCAAATAAAACGAACATTTTAATATCAATGGTTTCATTATGACGTGGTTACCAACTGTACTCAATAGACATAATAGTTTTGCATTGGGACGAGTGATTTTCATACAGTATTACATAAGAAAAAAATAATTTTTTGGAAAAGCCTACGCTATGCTTATAAAACATCTGATTCTGCTACAACATTGAACGTACTCATATGTACACAATATTAACCCAAGAAACATTTAACATTACAATAGCCACTATAGAAAATTATGCTTGTTGGAACGTTAACAATTTTAACATGATGCTTTTATATAGTACTGAAATATCTTCATGGTTTATTTTCAAATATAATTATTCTAATCTACTATAAATTATAATACCTATAGACACTAAGAGACCACCGTCTACCTTCGTAGCTAAGTGATAATATGCTTCGTAGCATGACTGTGAATGACTAGATAGTTATTAATCACTAAATAAATAAAAATAAAATAGCACGTACAAATTAAATACTTTCATTGTCTTTTTACGTCACAATTTATACAAAGGCAAATTCAATCAACCAGTAATTTGCTGAATGTAATTTCACTAACTAAAATTAAGAAAATAAAATGATAATTACAGTAAATCAATCTTGATTTATAAAGCTATCCTATTAAATAATTGTCTTCAGTCTTCATACCTACGTCTGTAGACCCATGTAGCCGAGAATAATGGTCACAGGTTAATTCAACGCAGCGATAAGAATTCTCCACGGAACTACTAGATCTAAACGCACTCAGGTACTTTCTGTGCGTTGTAATGATTAAAAAAATCAGTCAGCACACCACTTTAATTATCTAACATATCAAGTAATACTAATATCATTTAGTCTCAAGCGATGCTCCGCAAACATCTCACATAAATTAAAGTTTCAAAGCTCCGATTTCTGCGTTCAAAACAATGAAAGTTACATTGGTCAATTAAGAATATCTAGAACGTCTGCATTGAAATATAATCTAGAAATATTAACTAAGCTCGATGTTTCATGGCGACAATGTTATTAACTTGATACAAGTACAGCGGACTCGGCAGAGTCAGTCATCGATCTTAGCTTGGGCGACGAGCGCGGTGGCGGCGATCGCGCGGTGCACGACGGCGGGCGGCGGCTCGTGCGAGTGCACGTTGCTCAGCGCGAAGATCCGGTCGTGCAGCGTGTGCGCGTACGCGCGGCAGGTGCGCCGCGTGCAGCGCCACCGCACCTTACTCTTCTCTGGAAACACTTTCTCCGCGTAAAACGAGAACCCGCCGAGCCGCATGTGGCGCCGCCCGCGGTTCGATATCACGAATTCCACTGCAAAACATTACCCCTGTCACTGTGATTACCGCGAGCCTTGTTATATATTTTATATAGGTATGTTACAGGTTATACATATAGGAGCGGGATATACATATAGGTACATGCAAAGCGTCATGAAATAAAAAAAAACACGTTACCTATTGAATATTCAACATGTTTATTTATTATAAGAAATTCATTATAACGAATAGAGGGATATGCCGGTATAATTTTAAAGTATTTGGTAACACACGATAGGAGGAGTAATGGGGTAACGGGTGTTTGTTTATTGGCGAAAATAACAGAAAGGCCTTTATCAAAGGTTTTGTACCGAGATCATTTCGATCAGACTTTCGATGCGAGCGTGTCGGTCAGCAACGGGCGCTTCGGGGGCATGGTTGTGTGTGCCGACGGTGGCGGTCAGCTGACCCTTCAAAGTGAGCGCGCGCGCCGGGCAGCAGCGCGGCCGGTTGCGGCACGTCCAGTAGACGCGCGCGCCGCGGCGCTTGCGCGCCACGAAAGCAAACCCGTCCACGAGGAGACACGGGGCCCCGCGCCGCGTCAGCGAGTAACGCACCTCCGCCGCCCCCGAACCTGCCATCGCATGCCACCTCAGAGTACATCACGAACAATAACGACAAACGAACCTTTTTGTACAATTTCTTTATTGCTATTGATCACGACTCGATTTCATGAAGAATACCTAAATCTTACGGCTACCG
>DWTO01000182.1:0-25251 GCA_018244755.1 Jemadia pseudognetus
TTTACGTCCCACTATGGAATAGGTGGTGAGTCTATTGCCATGCACCGGGCACAAATCCAGACTCCGAGCCACTACTACAAAATCTAAATTCGAAAAATTCTATAGTGCCCGATCTCGAACCCAGGACCTCCTAATTGGCAGTCGCACTACCAACACGACCAATAAGTCTATTAAACAGTCTTCAAAATAATTAGTATTTGACTAATAGTAATTATTTTGTCAATTATAATACTAATTATTTAATATGTACCAATTGTTACGTACTTCTTGCGCTTAAGAAGAACTTACGTCACAATCATTATCTAAGCAATAATTGTACTGCAGCTATATTTTTTTGCAATTAACAACTTTTCTAATACGTCTTTTCGAAATGTTTACAAGTTGTTTAGCCGATTTAAAAATACAAATCGAATTATATGTTAGTAACACAGCGACTAAACCACGCGCTAGCATATCGCGGCTTCGCGTGGTTGGCCTAGGCACAGCTAAATGCTGCCTATGGGTAGCAGCGTAGGCGATGAGAGCCTGTGCTCTGCAATTCCCAACCCGTATGCCCAGCGTGAGGGTTATTGACATAAACCCCCAGGGGATGTCTATGTCGAGCAGTAGACTGCAATCAGCTGATGATGATAATATGTTGGATGGTTTCTTCTTCATTCCTCTCTATTTATTATCGGCCTCCACACGTCGTTTCCAATTAATTGGTATTTTTATATCTTACAGGGTAACGTGCATGTAGTAATCCGTCACGATAGCCATGAAGCTTGCGGGAACTTCGCCACAACGACCGACGTGGTCTACAATCACTTGCCAAAGCCGCTATGTGGACCAAGCCAGCGGTATTACAAGCGAAGTGCTCATCAGTTCTACCCGCAGCCTGATCTCATGAAGTGCTTTGTACGTGATATTTATTTAACTCCTAATTTCCAAACTACAATATACAGGTACATGCTTGTTTGCAAACGTAGTTAAATGTGAAAAAATTACGGAAATTTTTCATATATAGCGCCACCGTACATCACTGATGATACTCGCACTAGTTTGATCACCGTTCCAATAGTTAATTTCTATTGAATACAGTTACTGTTTCGATTGTCTAAAGTTGTAAAGGAAAGGCATAAAACTGTGTAGGTAATACGAATACCTTAAGTCTTGCTTAACATTTAATGAGATGCGTGAATTGTATGAAATTTTTAATACTACATTAGATGTAGCTGGTAAAAATATATTTCTCAATAGGGAAATGTTACTGAATGGGGGTTACGGAAATATCTTCAAAATGAATGGGCGTGTACTGATGTATCAGATTACGCCTCGACTCTTTACGAAGACACCTACGTACCACCACAACCTCATCAGTATTTGCAGAGATGCGAAAGAAAGGCGAGAAATTCGTTAGTAAGCATTTATAGAAATTATGCATATATTAAAGACACATTTTCAAGATTGTTTCTGTTATTCATACCATTTTTAGTTGGTTTAAAATAATGTACACGATTCGTAAGTCCTACAGAAACCACAATTTTTTTACTAACTTCCGTTAAGTATCTAAATTGCACAGTACATATTTGAATGCCGAAGTGATGCAGTCCTGGACTTCTCTGTCCTGTGAATAGTCACGTGTTCAGCTGTTCACTTAAAGAACTAAAGAGACCTGCAACTTATGCCAGACGTTGTCCAAATCCGATTTAGTTCTAGAATGTGTAAATAACCATTTCCGTTCATTATTGAAAATAACTTTCACGAATATTATTGCAGTTTTGTAATTAAATAAATAAAAATTAACCTTTTGTATTACTTTATTCCAGGAGTTTTACAAAAAGTTTCCATTTTAAGATGACAAAATCAAAACAATGATAACATCAAGAATCATTTTTTTTCTCACATTTGGAAACATTACTAGTCTTTAATATCACATTTTGTTCGAAATAGGACAGTGACGTCCATATAAAAATTGTAACAACATAATAATTCTTAATGCTTTCATATAGCCAACACCTGGCACCAACACGAGATCAGCAAATAGTCTTAACACTATGTTTACTCACAATAGTTACACAATTATAACGGCTTACAACTTACAAACTAATGCGTGTGATATAACTTAAAAGATCCTTAACATAATGGCAGTTCGTGGACACTTTAGTACAAAAAATCGATCAAAGAATAAAAAAGGCAAAAAATATGTATTAATCCAAAGAATTAGTAACGTCAAGACTGACCGGCAGTTAAGTATTAATGAGACGTGAAAGAATTGGTTTGAGGCAGTTTGATCAGTCTGGACCCGCCAGGGGGTTTGAACATGCCATTTGCTGCAAACTGCTGATGCTGTGAAAACACATTCTTCGAAGGAAATGTCTGCTGAGCAAACTGCGGTTGAGGTATTTGAACATGATTGTTGTATTGCATTTGAGGGAACACTGGTGATGTTATAGGTGCGAAATTTGGAGCATTTTGAAAATTATAATGATTCATGTTGCAATTTTGAAAGCGATCCAAAAATAACGACGTTCGGTCCGGTTCGCCGCAAATGGATTCCTCCCGGGACGGGGGCTGTGAGAAAACATTCCTCTGATTCATACTAGATGCTTGCGACTCAAACCCCGAACTCTGGCTCGATGAGCGGCTGCCGTTAATACTGAAAATTTGTCTATCGCTCTCTGCACCCCAGTACCCGCCTGCAACCCACGACGTGCTGTGGCCTAGTTTGCTCGGAGATATCAGTGGTCTCGTGCGACTCATTGGCGTAGGAGTGACAAAATTTGGAGATGCTGTGAATTTACGCAAAGTAAATATTGGGTTGTTACTAGACACCTTCTTCTTAGGACTACTTATACATAAAGAACTGATACTTTCATCTAAATCGGAATCAGAATCGTCTTTCGTCAATTTCTGAAATCTACTGAAAGAGGGTTTAACAAATACTGATTCTGATAGTGGTGGTGGACTATTAAGTACAGAATTTATACAAAATGTAGAATTAAGTTTAGGTTTCCCCCATACACTCTCTGTTCTAGGAGTAAAGGACCTCCCATTAGGTAAACTTTTATTCAGTGGACTAATTGTTTCATTTGAAGATTCTGTAAAATTGTGTAAACCAAATTTGCTAAGAGATACATCATCATCTGTATCCGATGACAAATTGTCTTCACTGTCCACCATTGAATTAATTCTTCCATTGGCGAGATTTTTCATTTTATTCGGCGAAATTGGATTTCTAGTAACAGGTTTTGACAATTTTCCAGTCTTACTTTTCATATGTCTATAAACTAAAAACACTGCGGAAGTACTTGCCAACTGAAAAAAATATAAAAAATTGTTATATACTTTACATCGTTTCATTGTAGTTGAATATACAGTAAATATTGCATTCTATACACATACCTTAATCAAGCTTAATGTTAGTGGTTGTGCAAACTCATCTTGATCTAACAAAGCGGCGAGAACAAATACCAACCACAGTGAGTCAATACTAATTGTAAACCATAATTTATTTGTATTCCATACAATACCCATAATCTGTATTAAACATACAAAACCACCTAGTGTTTTCTGTGTCATATCATTAAGCCCTGTGTTAAAGCTTTCCAACATACTTGTATTCATAATAATGTTTATGTCATAAAAATGTTCCAGCGATGGGAATGTCAATAATGTCTTCATTTTAATAATATTAATTATTCTCTCTAGTAAACTGTAAACTATTTCTTTCATATTATATATTGTACTAGATAAATTCTTGTGTTTCATTGCGTTACTGTAGCACTCTAGGGCAACTAATATGACGAGTGCTCCAGCTATAGATGCAGATGTACTATTTACAAAGTTTCTTATATGCTTATCATGGTTCTCTTTCTCTTTTTGGCTCTTTTTCTCTGGAGTCCTTGTTTCCAGAAGCTTAGAACCCAGCAGGGTCTCTTTCTCTTTGTGCAATTTCATTTGAAGCACTTTTTTGCATGGACTACATAACTTATATGCTCTTTCTAATTGTGATCTGAAAAATAAAATATCTTTTATATAACCTGTTGAAATACTTTGCCATAGAAATATGTCTACTGATACTTTCAAAAGATTCTTTGTCATATTATATCATATGAGCAGTTTCTATCAGTCCACTGGTAAATATGGGATTCCAATGAACATCTATGGCATGCCATTTCAAATTATAGAACACTATGTCTTTTCTAAGAAACCTCTGTTCATCAGTAGAATGATTAAGGGGTTCATGAAATGAGATTAAATCTATATATTTCAATTAAATAACGTTTTCACGGACTGCAAGAAACTTGAAGGCATTTAATGTATTACCATTTTTAAAATATGTAAACACATAGTTTTAACCAATTACAGTAGAACCTCTTTCAGTCGAACCTTGATAAGTCTAAAACCTCCATAACTCGAAATGTTTTTATTTTACAACCTTTGCAACTCAACCCACTTAAAGAATTTGCAGACATTGTAAGTACACCATTGTTTGTTAGAAAAAAATCTGAGAGTATGCAATGTATAGGATTACCACTTAAGAAACTTAAGACTCACATTAAGACATGCTTGCTTTTTTATTTTTATATTTTAAGGTTATTTTTGAGATATTAATTGTACTGATTAATAATAAATTAAATTATGTTTGTTACCTATGTGACATTTACTTCACTCCTGTAACTAAAAATCAATAAAAATTATATCTCCACCTCTTTATGTAAAATCAACATCCGCCTAAGTCGAAAACCTCCGTAAGTCTAGAACTCGAATCCTTGGTGTCTCCCCTTGAAGTTTGACTTATAGAGATACTACTGTATTTGTTTACAAAATCAAAATTTCAACTCATTATTACATGACAAGAGAATGAGTTTCTTCTTCCGTTACCTCAAGTAGAATGTTTCGATTAAGAATGTCATAGCCAGAATGTTAATCAAATAATTATTCGCACACAAGATTTAGTAACTAGGACCTGATAAGGATGATGGTAAACAAGATAACACTATCAAAGCAGATTTATAAGCTTACATATAGTACAATATACATTAATATAATGCTTTGGAGACAGTTCACTTTACCAACATATACATATAACTCAATAATGCTCAAATTGTGGCTTACAACAAATAACCTTTCACTTATCAATATCAATATGAGCACGTAAAATAGTAATATTCTTTGTCCATAAGTGACAAAGAATATTACTATTTTACATCCTCTGTGAAATTGTACAGTTGATGACATGCAAAATACCATTAAAGTACATAAAGGAAATTTAAATTAAAATAATATATTCATTAAGATCATACACAATATCATTAAAATTTCTTGTCTCACATAATAATCTGTGACTAACATGAAAAATATAACATCCTGCCTGTAACCCCGAAAGAGGTAGGCTGAGGAGTGGGTTATTTTATTACATTCCACCACTTATATTTATGTATGGAATAGGGGGTGAACCTATTGTCATAATCAGGGTAGAGTGTTTTATACAATATAAAATTTAAGAATGTAACCATCATATTGTCAGTACAAAGCATTTTCTTGTCATGCCTGTTATCCCCGAACGGGAAGGCAGAGAAGTGTAGAACATCCCCATGTTTCACCAGTTACATGTAAGTCCCACTATGGAATAGGTGGTGAACCTATTGCCATACACAGGGCACACATCCAGACTCTGAGCCACTACTAGATAATCTAAATTAGAAAAATCTAGTTGTGCCCCACCTGGGCTTGTCATCTGTATATTTATAATAGATCTAGTCTTAGCTAATAAAATATTAAGATATGTGTGTTAGCTGTACATTAACATGGCATACATGAAAATATGAACAAAAAAGAATATAATCATAACAGACCATATATTGTTCTTAGTTTTAAAATATTGCGCCTTAGTATCTGAATGGCTTAAAACAAATATGTTAACTTTAAATATACCTACATCTAACTATATTTGCTTTACTATTATTAATAATAAATCTCAATCAAGTAATGATCACAACATCAAAATACATCAATGAAACTTTGTGGATTCTTCTAACAGTAATTGTAATTCAATAGATAAGGTTACATACACTAAGTATCTTGGAGTTATCTTAGACTTATCTTGGCATTGACATATAACTCACATAAGTTATAAATTAAGAAAATTAATTTGGATATTTAAAAGTCATCAAGTCACATATCTTCAAAAAAATTACTTCACCAAATATATCTGGCCTTAGCTCAATCAAGTATAGGTTATTGTATAACTGTATGGGGGGAGCTATTAAAACCAAATTTTTGGAATCGGAACATGGACTGCGCTGTTTACTTAAGGTTTAATTTATTTTAGACCTTTCAGATATGCCACTTAGTTCCTTTACAAATAAGCATATTCTGACCGTCCATAAACTTTATTTTATTTATCGCTTTACATTATCATATGTGTGGAGAATTGGAGATGTCCCAAGATATTACTATTATTATAAAAAAATATGTTTAATAACACACTAACACATTGTCATAATTAGAGAAGGAAAAATATAGTCATAAATAGTACATCTAGTACTAAAATGAAATTTGCCAAAAAGAAATATGTGGTGCAATCGATATACTTATATAATCAACTTAACATAAATCTGGGTATTTATAATATGAAATTATATGAATGCAAAAGATCTATCACTAATTGTCTAAAATCACTTAACTACATCGACATGGAAATTTACTAAGGCATCTTATTCTTATTATGTAATTTCACATGAACTCACATACATAAACAAACACACACACACAGAAACATGCACGTGCATGCATGCACACACGCACGCACGCACGCACATGCGGACGCGCGGACGCCCACACACACAGACACGTAGCCACACACATAGCCACGGATACAATCTGACGAAATTTTTTTTTGTTAAAAATGATTTCTCACTACAGTCTATTAATTGTTAATAAAAATTTATGTATGAGTTATGGAAGAGTGGAGCTGCCTGTCACAAGTGTATATGTCTTTACACTTACTAGTTGGTTTCAACAATTCTTTACCTATTTATTGTAACTTTATACACCAAATAAATCATTTGAATTTGATGATTCTTAAATATGACTACAGTGCATTGCATTTCGTTTCAGAAGGTGGTAACCCTTTAATGGTGGTAGTATATTATGAATGTAAGTAAAATATGAAAAAATAATTTCAGAATGCCCTTTAATTTAGTCATATTACACATTTCTTACTACTGTTATAAATTTAGGTTACTTAAAATATGATGAATCAATTTTTTCCTCTATATGACAAGTCCAAAAGTACATACCTGTAACTGTCTATTTCTTGGTCAAAATTCTTCTCATTCATAGGAACAAAATTTGCGAGTTGTGTCACTTTAAGTTGTTGGTTGATGTTGCACATCTTACACAAGCCATTCTTGGGGGGGCTGCTTTGGAACACTTTTGGCAGCTTGCAACTATGGTCTATACTCGAACTTAATACTTTGTTATAATCCCCGTCCTTAAAATAATAACGATACACAGTTCATATATGCAATAATTTTCTGGAAAGTGGTATATTGAATGATCGAACATGAAAAATTCATACCTTCGTGAATCCATTATACTGTTCACATTTGGGGCAAATCCAACTATTTCTATTTATAAACTTCACCCAATAGTTATTATTACAAAACCAACAATTTACTCGCCAAGCGAACACCGACCTGTGCATATAACATACAAATATTAACATTTATTATCAGGCGGGAAAGCTACACTAATAACCTCTTACTTACTTACCGCAAATTATATAGTAGCTTCAAAAGTAATATTGTGCACAGAATAGCGGTTATTGTAATCAGTACAGTTTCCATCTTACGATGAAATTGCATTTCTGATTAAGTTTTGTTATATATTTTATAAAATCATATTATTATATTGTCTAACCTAAAAATACGTACAACCGCCCACCATGACTGTTTACCACAGATGTACAAAAAAATGACTAGTAAGGCATCAGTAGTGTAGATAATTAATTACGCATATTATTAAGTATATGTGCGTTTTCATTTCTATTTATAACAAAGCAGTTGATATAAGTAACTATCAATTTGATAATACTGCGACGTCATTGATTCTATATAATAAGCTTTTGATTTCATACGCTTTCGATGTCATGAAGCATCGAATGATAAACGTTCGGCGTGATAAGAGATCAATCTAACAAGCTATCGATGTAACGTATTCGTTGAACTTCGTTGTTGTGAGCTTCGATGTTGTGTTATTAAATGTGGCACATGGAATTGGAACCCGTGGAATCGTCGATTACTCCTGTAAATTTCCGAACGAGTTTATTTACCTTTGTCAAATTTTCTTTACCAGATTTGAGGTTATATGTCATGTCAATATTGTAGAATGCTGTATTTGTGTTTTGCATTGACTTTATAAAGAGATGTGAAGTAAATTCGTTTAGTGGCCAATATTTTATGCGCTTTTTCAAATAAATAATTTAATAAAGTTTCAAGAATGCAAATCGATGCTGACAATATTTTATATCTATGTAATTATGATGTTCAAATAGAAGACGGAGGTAGTGTATAACTTTTCTTTTATCCTTCCTTCTTAGGCTGATTAGTAATTTTTTATTATAAGTATTGACATTACAATTAGGCCACATAATATTCACCCACGGAGGGCAGGCATAACATGAACGATGTTGTGAGGATTCTCCTCGTACCATGCTCCTCTTGCCGAAATATAATATTAATTAGTTAACTCCGGTATGTAACCCAAAAATTTGTGCTGAAGTAGTTTTTAATATGTCATTTAATAATAAATTAATATTCACGTTTCATAGCTCAAAGTATCATAGAAATAATAATACTATCTCAAATGTGATAAAGGTTCACCATATATTTAACCCTAATATCTCTCTCTATGCCTGTTTTTATTTCTCCATGTCGGTTTGCTTACGACTGTTACCAGTGAAAGGTAATTGTAATGAAACACATACTCCTATTTTAGAAAATTATATCTGTTGCTTTAATTAATTTTATAGGTCAAGGTCTTATAAATAAGTTATGGTCTGGAGACTGGCTAATGAATGATATATCATTATGCAAAGAGATCCTTGGAAGTCGATTAGAGACAGAAGCTCTG
The DNA here is from genome assembly GCA_018244755.1 of Jemadia pseudognetus. Taxonomy (NCBI): domain Eukaryota; kingdom Metazoa; phylum Arthropoda; class Insecta; order Lepidoptera; family Hesperiidae; genus Jemadia; species Jemadia pseudognetus. Next base: position 9,121 of record DWTO01000182.1, read on the forward strand.
ATGCAAATTTTAAAAAGGCATCAAGACAATGCTGAAGTTGCAAATAAAATTTTACACTTAGCCATTTGTGCTTTCTTAACTTTCTGTGATAGAAATTGGAATGCACATCCAAATAAACTAATATTTGAAGAATACTTTGGAGCCGATTGGTGTTATGAAGTAGATGTGATCGTGAAATTACAGAGGGATTCTGAGCCCCTATATGTGAATATATTGTATCCTGAATTGTTATACTTCTCCTCACAAATATTCTCTGCACTGTATTCAGCCGAGCAGAATCTGGTATGAATAATATTTATTAATGATGTCAATGCATTTCTACTCTTTATTTCTGTTTTATGTAATTCACTTGATTCTCTAACAGATTGGATTCAACATTCTATATATAGCTTTGGAATTCCAATTTGTACCATTAAATCAGCTTTATATTAAACTCTTGAAAATTGGTATGTTCATTATTTGAAAACATACCCAATATTGGAAATATTTTAAATACTTGAAGAATGCATTATTTTAGGCATTCTTCAAGTAGGGATTTAATTTGTTAGCATACAATGTTAGTTCATGATGAAGGTGTACTGATTAGTACAATTGATATTCCAGGTTCATCTGTGGTGGTCTTTTCGTGCCAAGGTAACCCATCAAAGGGTGTTGGAAGATACAAGTGCGACATTATTCACAGAACTAGAATTCATAATAGCCAAACTATCCAATATGGCACAAACATTTGATAATGCTCGGCTCAAAGTTTTATTGTTTACGGAAATTGCACAAGCATATGTGATTTACAGTAGGATACAGAAGGTCGAAGAGTATTTACTGAAGGCTAGAGAACTGGCTGGTTTAAAGTTGGAGTTAACAGGTAGATGTTTATTACATAATTGTAGAAAAAAATGTAATTGTATGCTTTTGATTTATCATTAATTCTCCTAATGGATGGGTCTAATAAATCATGCTATTCATCATTAAACAATAAAATTGGACAACACTCTGATTTGATAGAAAAACTTATTGGTTCATAACCATTCATTACTTAACAATAGGGTCACCACCTAATCCATAATGGAATGTAAATTTAAGTAATGAAACAGGAGTGTACTGCAAACTTTTGCCGACATCTTCGTGGATTACAGGGGTGATGTTGTATTCATTACATAAAAGTTTTCTAGCAATATTTTAAGTCAATCAACGAATGATGATTAGTGGTTCTTTTCCAGTAGAGACCTGAAATAACTTACAGTGTCAATAGTAGACTATGATAAAACAAAATAAATATATCACTGATTTTATTAATGTATCTTGTCTTGGAGAGAAGTATAATGTTGTATAATCCTAAACCAATGGTTTTAGGGATTTTGGGTAAGAGGACAAAGTTCCAACAAAATGCACTACCTCAGTTAACACTAACAAGTGAACTGGACACCAATGTACAGCGTACATCAGCAGAACAGACACACGGAACCTCCAAGTTGCCACCAGAGATAGAATTGCAAGATGATGTGCGATTGAATAAGATCCAGTTTGATGAGCAAATCAGTCAGGCTGAACTGCCAAGTTTGGAACAGACTCTGTGTTTATTGACTATGTAAGTAAATGTTTTATCCTTTGCAGTCAGTAATCAGCAGCACAGGTGGTGCTAGAAACTGTGATCTGTGACCCTAACCCATATGTTCTGCAAAGGGAACTATGTACATAACCCCTCAGGGAAGGCCTATGTCTCACAGGGGACTGCACTAGGCTAATGATGATGATGATGAGCCAGAAATAATAAAATTTACTTGCTATTTATGTCTATAACTGTCTATAGACTGATGTAAAACTTGTTTATTCACAGCCAATACATCCAAAAAAGTCAGCCCAAAGATGACCTGATGACAGAGGAGCTACAACCATACATAGAGGCGGTGTTGTCACAGAAAAGGGGGCCATGGTCAACTCGGGTATCTGCTTTGTTGATACGATGCAAACTGGAGGCAACACACAAACGAACGGTAGAACGAGCCATGCTGCAATGTGAAGCCATAGTTAATGACAAGACAGGTGTTTTACCAACCAGCAGGTATTGTGACACTAGTCAGAAGAGAATCATAGGAAAACTTTTGAATTATGCTTTCAAGTAACAAAAGCATATATTCTATTGATATGTATTGTAATATCTGTTTCTGCATAAGCAAAGCTGGGGGCAAAAGCTAGTTAATTTATAGTTATGTATTATAATTAATCATTTCAGGTTATCATACTTGTGGGCCTCTGGTTTGTCCCCAGCCTGGACATGGCGACAACAACTCGCAGATCTGTACCTCAGCCTGGGCCTGGTCAAGGCAGCTCTCGAAGAGTATCAACATTTGCAGTTATGGGAAGATGTTATAGTCTGTTATACTATGTTGCAGCTAAGGCATAAGGTAATGGCTTATCATATTGCTGTTATTTTAAGATAGATTTTTAACAACCACTTTCCTATAAGGATTATGCCTGTGAAGAGTGTCTTTGCGATAACACATACCTAAAATGGATGTTATTAAAAATGTGTTTGTATAAATTATTGTGTCATTCATTAAAATGTTGTTGACGTTTCCAATAAAGACTTAGCCATTAGTTATGAGTTTCGTAGACATTGCAGAAAATTAAGAGTGGTGGCTCATGTAAATAATAGTAAAAAAAAAATAAAAACATACTTTAAAAAAAAATGTAAATGTGGATGTTGATGGACGCAGGTGCCGAGGAAGGCCAAGTAATATATTAAGTAAATAAGGTTTTATCTGATGGGGTCGTTAGAAGTCTCGGATACAGGCATGCGTGGATGAAGAGAGTGATGAATGTGGAAGAGGTACGTCAGGTGTGCAAGAATAGAGATATTTGGTATTCTGTGCTCTCTGCCTACCCCGCAAGTGACCTGGCGTGAGAATATATAATAAATGTAAAAAAGTATGTAAGTAATATGTAAGTAAAATATAAAAATGCGTTTTCTTACATTTTACTTACTTTTTTTACATTTGATTTACATACTTTATAATTTTTAGTTATTTTTTTTTAAAAGCCTGTTTTTTGTTTTTTTTTTACTTTTAATATTTTTTAATTTTTTACTTAGGTTTTTTATGAAAACTTGAATTAAGGTTTTTAACTATTTTTTATTTTTTAGTTAGATCTTTATTATTATCATTTATTATTATTATTGATTTTTTCATATTATTGTGTTATATGTTATTATTATTATTATTGAATGCCTCGTTGGTCATGGGTTCAATTCCCGAGTCGAGCACTACTAAATTATGCCAGGTGTATGGTAATAAGCTCACGAGCCATTTCATATTGGGATGTAAACGAAACTCGTGAAACGTGGGAGTGTTTTACATTCCTCTGCCTACCTCTACGGGGATTACAGGCGTGATGTCACGTTATATTATATTATGGTCATCGGTTCCTGACAACTATGCAAAATTTCAAATCAATCCGATGTTTCAAAGTCGGTCAAAATCGCGTTCAAGGATTGTGTTACATACATATTTTATATAAAATCCAAACTAATATAAGCGTATTAATAAAAATAGATAAGTTTATTTTCTATTTCCATTTCATACATTCGTTCATTCAGTCTAAGTTTAATGTATACAATATGCATATTTATGTAATTCTCGTTTTAGGCCGCGGAGGTAATTCAGCAACAAATAGACATCAAGCCAACTGTAAAACTTTATTGTTTACTAGGTGATGCTACAGGTATGTATTATAGTGAAAGTTGAAAGAAACGTTGCATAATTTACGACCCTGTTTTGTTTTAGTTCTTTGGTAAATAGCATTTACTTGTTACTGTTACCGTCTTAATATTACTGACAACCTTAAATTTTTGTACATTCCCAAGTTCATTCATCATCATAAGCCTGTTTGAAGTCCACTGCTGATCATAGGTCCCATCTGAAAGATTTTTTACCATGATCTCCATGCTGGCTTGTGGGTTGTGGATAACAAAGCACAGTTCTTGTGCTGTCTGCATGCGACGGGACCTGTACATTACCAAAAAAGATTTTGTCCTTTTGTTATAGATGATGTCAGTCATTATGAAAAAGCATGGGAGTTTTCCAATTTCAAAAGCAGCCGAGCACAACGCCACTGGGGCAATTTTCTCTTTGATCACAAGAAATATGAGGAATGCATACCACATTATGAGAAGTCAGTGGAGATCAATTCAATACAAGAGACTGTGTGGCTCAGGCTTGGGTATGTTAAAAGATTTTATTACTTAAACTAAAAATTGTTGTAAAATAGTTATATGCCTTTCTGAAATCTATTCTTCTTTTTCTGCTCAGTTCCCCACTGTTCGTTGAACATACAGGGATTTCCCAATTACTGCCTTGGTAATGACGGTCTTGGTGTTAATTGTAGATATGCAGCCCTCAATGCAGAGAATTGGGAGTTGTCAGCTAAGGCCTACCGTCGGTACACATACCTACAGCCAAATACTTTTGAGGCCTGGAATAATCTCGCCAAAGTGTATGTGAAGCAGGGTGACAAGAACAGAGCTTATAGAGCGCTCATGGAGGCATTGAAATTTAACTATGATAATTGGAAGGTAAAATGATCTTGCTTCCCAGTTTTGATTGGCTAGTTCTGTATTGTTTTGCTATAGTAGATTAAGTGCTAACTACGATATTGCATCCCATTCACATGTGTCATATAAAAAATTTAAACTTTGTTTATGATTGATCCCATATGCATCATTGATAGCGGTCCTGGAGAGGGGCATATTTAAAAATTATATATGTATAATGTCACCTTTAGCTGGCTCTTAGCTTAAAGGACTTATCATCTCTTTACATTGAGTAATAAACCCTTGAAACCAATAATAATTCATGTCATGTTTGTGTTTGTTCAAGCTATGGCAAAATGTGGTAATAGTTAGCATGGACACCGGCCACTTCGAGGACGTGATGCGCGGCTGCCACCGCCTGCTGGACATTCAGCGGAAATTCGAAGATGTCGAGGTCCTCAGGTTGCTGGTGCGCGCCATTCTACAGGATAACAAAGACGCGGACGGAAACAGTGCTGCCAGGTATTTACTGGTAGACATTGTCAGACCTAAAACTCAACGACCTGTTTTGTTATTACACTTACATGCAATGTCATTGTATAGTCGCAATGAATACAAATTGATCTTCGGATTTCAACAGTCAGTCACAAACGAGACATACCAGGTGGAACATATACTATTAATTAAAGTCAGCATGTCAAAAATGTTGAATTTATAATTGATGTTGGACTAGATACCAATAATTCTTGGGATACGAGTGGATAATAAATATAATGGTATTGGATTAAATATAACTTTAATAAGTTTAACATTATCTCATTTGTTGAGTGGTCGTGACTGCTGATTGAAAGGTTCTAGGTTTTATTCCTGGGTTGAATACTATTGGACTTTTCTTATTTATATTTTATAGTTGAAATTTCTAGTAGTAGCTCGTAATCTTGATTTGTAGCCGGTGCATAGAAATAGGCTCACCCTTATTTTAATTGCAAACAGTATATTGCTGAATGCCTGGATCTGTTGCATAAATTACGCGAGTCACGATAGCTCGACCTTGTCGTTTCATACATATTGGGCACTTCCATGGTACCTATTCCTGGACTGATCGCACAATTAATTGACATTGTACCCGCACACTCACAGGGTAACTAAAAAAATATTAAGCATTTCGATTGTTCTTTTTAAAGGTTACGTAAAAGGGCTTTGGAATTATTTGGACATATCACATCAATACATCAGAATAATCCAGAAATATGGCAACTGTATTCAGATTTAAGTCCCACATACTTATTGAAAGCTCAGAGATTACAGAAGGCTTATAAAGGCTTCACACAGGTAATTTAAACCAGATGTCTTTTCAGTTTATTTTTGTATTTCATATTTTGTTCATTGTTACATTCAATTTTGTCTTTTTAATTTTTCCTATCCTTGACTACTATCTATTCTTCTTATTGTTAGTTGAAAATTCTATAACTTTCTAAAGTAAAAATCTATCCAATCCATCACAAATATGAAATTACCAAAAACGAAAGGACCCATATAAATAGCTAATTGAAATGGGTCACTGTTTCTTCATTGGTTTTTTTTACTGAATAGCATTCCAAGTGTAAATAATGTTTTTCTATATAACTAAGATAATTATAGTAATGAACCATCTAGATCCCATCTCATCTTTCTCTTATCCTAATACATTTTTTTGTTTGTCAAATATGAATATTTTAACAGAGCGGAAATTGGCCAAATAATCCAGAAACATGTAAAAAAGTAATGGAACTTGCCCATCTCCTTCTGGAGTACAGTCTCAAGGCTAGAAAAGATGCAGAAGAAAAAGAGCATGTTCAAGCTAACCAACAGCTGTCATCCGCCCGCCTTACCGGTCAAGCAGTTATCAGGGCTGCAGAGAAACAGGATTGGCCAGAGACAAAGGAGTTGCTTGAAGAATTAAAAATATATTTTAATGATGTTACAGAATATATGAAATCTGTATTATAAACAAATGGTTTTAATTTTCACATTGAAATGATACACTCACAATGATAGCATGTGACACAATGATATTATATCCTGTTTTTTATGAACGGAGTTAGTATAAATTCATATTGGTGTATGATTCCTTATGCATTATAAAGCATTTGCAATTCTCAATGCATAATGATGTTCTGTATTGAATTATAAGTCACAAATGTGACTTATAGTTCTGAGATGAACTAAGAGTCACAAATGTAAAATCGTATAAAACTTAAAATAAAATAAAACATGTTAAATATGTAATCAAAAATTATGTACAATCGAGGGATTCCCCGAAACAAACGATAGTGTTGCTGATTGCCAACTTAGAAGATTTATATTCTCTAGTTTTTAAGTAATGAAAAAAAAATGTTATGTAACGTTTTACAAGACCCCCACCCCCCAAATTGCGTTACGTAATACCTGAACGCTCCCTAATGGGGTAAAAGAATTCAATTCCGATTTATATTTCATGCAAATTTAAACAAATTACATTGAAAATAGGGATCTTCACTTTACGTGACACATTTATTTGCGAATTTCGGATAGGTTTAAAATAAAACAATTTATCATAGCCCTACAATGTAGGGCTATAAATTCATGTTAGGGAGCGTTCAAGTAATGTCAAGTATTACGTAACGCAATTTTTGTACATTCTTGACCCTCCCCCCCCTGAAAAACGTTGTCCTTCCCTTCTCCACACACGTACTCGTCTGTCGTCAGTCGTCACTATAAAACTTTTGGGATTTGCGACCTGGAGGTCGCACCCATTTATTTTTACACGTGCGTTTGATGATTTATCAGCAACACTTTTTATAACACGGGGCGAAATGTTTAAACCCGGTGAGCACTTAAATTAATGTGTTGGAAACGAGCCGTCGCAGGCTGAGGCGCGCAAATGAAGTTGAATGTGAAAGTTTGAACTTGTGGTAACTGGTTTTTCTCGCGCGTGCCTTGTAGCTTATGTCATTTGACAGCGCACCTCCTCCGCGGAAGTGTTTCCAGTAATCAGAATTCTACAAAAATATAATAATTGAATAATAATATAATAAAAGAGGCGGAACTATCCGCCGCAAACTTGACTTTACTTTCGTCCGTAAAGAGTACGGATCAACAGTTATCCATTGTCCAATCCAAATGTTCACGTGCGAACCTAAAGCGTGCTGCTCGATGAGCTCTTGTGAATTTGAGCCGAACAACACGCACTCTGGAACGTTGGTCATCTTCGTGGAGTCGATTTCCAATAGTTTGATCCCTCACTTGTCTTCCGGTAGACTGTCGTAATTGATTTTGTAAGGCTCGGGCGGTGATTGTACGCTCCCGACGGGCAGTTAATCTGATATGTCCGTCTTCCTGGGCCGTTGTGGCTCTCGCTCTGCCTGATCCAGATCTCCTAGCAATACGGTTTCTTGGTAGTGTTCCCACAGGTTTCGGCTAGCTGGTCGGGACACACCGATGCTTATTGCAACAAATCTGTGAGAGTGCCCTTCCTGAAGCATAACAACTGCTCTAGCTGCAGTTTACATGTTCATATTATTATGACGACGAGGGCCAGGCATATTGATTAGAACTAACGCCGTAATCAAATGAAATGGTTTACCAAAGAAGCTTCAACAGTAACGTTTAGAATACGACTGAGAACGCGACCGACAAAAATATGCATTTAATAACTGTTTAGCCCTTCACTTTATTTGACTACCTACTTGAGATTCTTGAGAATTATGTTAAAATTTTATCGTTAGAAACGCTGGCACAGACTCATAAACATGTCAACTATACGTTTAAGTCTTTGAGTGTAGACAGACTAGACAAATTAATTATGTATATATGAAAAAATTTTGGTTTTACATTTTTAATTTTAAAAAGAGATATTTATATGTGTAACTCTCTACTCTAATAAACAATTACTTGCAAACCTACAAATAAAATAGAAAACTCTGTTTCAGACTTAGGTTATTATATTGTTATAATATTTCAATCAAAATGTAATTTGATATTTAGGGAATTTAGGGGTTTTTGACCGTTTTGAAATCCTTCATGGGGGATTTTTTTTTATGTTGGCGACACTGCTTTCCACTGACATACAATGAGAATAGACAAATTAACTCTTGTTAATGTTATTTATTATACATTTAATAAGCTCTAGCTAATAATAGATTAATAATTGTACTGTATTTCAGCTTTGTATAATAAGTAGAAAGTAACATTTTGTTCATAATGTGTTCGTAATATTGTCTTTGAACATGGCTACAGCTAACGACGACGAAATATTGGAAGGATTTTTGTGTCCTATCTGCAAAGCGGATTTGAAGTCGGCGGTACAGCTGACGAATCATTTTGAAAGCTTACATCAAGAAGAGCAGGATGTTTTGAGATCCCTGAAAGGTATTTTTGGTAAAGCGAAAAAGATTATACTTAATACTGATGAGTCCGACTTGAAGGAGACGTTTGATCGTGCTTTGAAATTTAATAATACTGAATATTCACCGTACGAGGAACAATTTGTGGGTGTATCACGTAGCTCGACCGATTATTTCAAAGGGGTGAGGTCAGCACGATTAGAGAGATATGCCACAGAAACTAATAAATTATTAATAAGACTAGATAAGTTGATTTCCAACATGCCTACAGAGCCTCATCTAAGAAAACAGCATGAACAGGATGTAAGTAAATATTTTATTTACCTTCATTAACTATTACTGTGAATTTCAAATGAGAACAATTTGTGAAACCTATTATGTCGTAGTGAATTTGAATTGTTAAAGATGATCAAAATTAAGATTGGTTCTACTGAACATACATATATTCTTATATAGATAATTTAATGACCAGATGTAAAATAATACTTGTATAATAAAAAAATATCTCATGAACAGTTTTTATTTGATATAAATAAACTTTATGTTGCTGTCTATTTTTCAGGTGGTTCCATGGTTAGATGGATCTTCAGTGAAATTATGCCCCAATTGTGCGAAGACCTTCCATTTGACTAGAAGAAAACACCACTGTAGGCTCTGCGGTTCATTGCTATGTCATGACTGCTCTATGTTTCTAGATTTGAACATAGCTAGTGAGTAATATTTATGTTTACTTACATATTGTTCCATTTTACAATCAAGTATCAGATACCACCACCGCTTACCATTTTACAAACTAGAAATTTTAATAGTTTAAATTGTTCACACTGAAGTGATGAGTAGAAATTTTTTTATTAGTATGAGTATGGTATTCATGTGTGAAGTGTTATATGTCAAAATATAAAATATTTTGATACAGAACTGCTTTCTTTTTTGTAATACATGTAAAATTATCATTTATGAAGTCTTCCTTCAATTTCAGAGACAATTGTAGATCCTTCAGCACCACAACCAGCTCCGTCAGTCCAGGAAGTGACAGAGCAGAATGGTCTGCGACTTTGTGAGCATTGCTATAACCTTGTAGAGCTGAGGAAGCAGGTTCAGGAGAGTAGGAATGCTAAGACTGTACTGATGACCGCTTATGACCAAATGAGGAGCTTGATGGACCAAGCATCACCTGCCGTTGACATGTATGATAAGGTAAAGTAGTATGAAACATTATTTAAGCATTACTTGAAATAAAGTGTATCATGTGATGTTAGTTGTCTACCTGAATTCCCTGAAGGGGTAGGCAGAGGAATGTAGTACACTCCCACATTTCACCAATTACATTTACGTAACACTATATAATAAGTGGTGACTCAATTTTTTTTTGTTTCAATACAATGGGGCACATTTCCAGACTCCAAGGCACAATTAGAAAATTTAAATTTGAACCTAGTGAATTGGCAATCGCGTTTGCAACTAACACAAGCAAGAAGGCAGTCAAATGAAGTAATAGTTTCTAAGTGTTAATAATAATATCTAAAATTTTATCTGTCTCTAATTTTATCAATATACACTGTACAATATTTTAAGACTGAAAGCCAAGATATTACTACATTATTTTTAAAACTGACTAAATTTAAATTTATCTTGTGCTAACTATAGCGAAACATAAATGTAACCAGTGAAACGTAGGAGTGTTCTACATTCCTTTGCCTACCTCTTCGGGGATTACAGGCATGACGTTACATATTGTGCTGTCTAGTAACTTCACTCAGTCCTCGACCTTGACAAGCTTTGAAATTACTGCATATAATAAAGCACTAATTCATATGATTGTTGAGGATTCGAAGGGAAAGTCAAATAATCCTTTTTTAATGTTTTCGCAGATGTGTCAGAGTTTATTTGATGGTGAGACAACATACAACTTATCAGATGTGAATGCGATGCGTGGCCGTGTGGCCAAATTGGCAGAAGGCATAGATCTGCTGAGTAAACAGATAGCAGCCTTTCCCGCCGACCCCACCAGCAGGCAGGCGAGGCTACAGAACGCGATACGACAGGCTGCGACTCATTACATTAGGGTACTTTATTAATTATAAAAGTTTGTGGTTCTTATATTTAATGAACGTTCTGGAATACTTTTCAAAACGCCGCATTCCAGATTGTTCATTAGGTGTCATCTACTCAACACCAGAGGGTGCTCATGTAGAAAGTTATAGAAAGTACTACTTAAAGTAGAACTTAGGTCCATCACTTCATATACATGATTCGAAGTTTCTAGCATTGACTAGTAAAGTAACTTCACACCTGTAATCCCCGAAGAGGTAGGTAGAGGAATAGAGAACCACTCCCACGTTTCACCAGTTACTTTTACGTCCCATTACGGAATAGGTGGTGAGCCTAGTGCTTTATTATAAGTCCGATTGTGCAACAATATCCACTGTTATTGGAATGTTGTGTTTTATTAACAATAGTTGAATCTTATTAGAGGCCTTGTGGGCATTGTCAATTGAAATGTGTCTCATGAAGGCTAGCCAGTAAAGAGTTAATGGCAGCGGCCAATCTATACTGAAGCAGCATGGGGCTTAAAAATGGTTACAGACATTTATTTCTATATTATAATAGCTCTCCTCTATTATGCATTGCAAAAACTATACAGAGTACTCCATACATATGCATGCATGCATGATTGAAAAGGTTAAATTAAAGTAAGAGACACAACATAACTTCATGTCAAACTTAAATCATTTTATTGCTTTGTTTTCCACATACATGTTAGACTCTAGTGACTTTCATTAACTGTTGTGTGAAATGCCAGTTTAATAAATAATAGCACAATACAGTAAGGGATGTGTTTTGCAGGAAGAACTACTATCACTAAGAAAGTTGCCAACAGAAGCACAGATAGAGGAAATAAGACAACAGAGATATCAGCGAGCGCAGCGGCAAGTTCAGTTGGAGAGGGAGAAAATGGAAAGAGAGAAAGAGAGGAGAGAGGAGGCGGGGACTAGTAGTAGAGTAGAACAGAACAATGATGAAGATGATGACAACCCATTGTTGGAACAGATGAATATAATAAGGGGATACATTAAATATGCAAGGAAAGAATTGCAATTTGAGGAGGTAATACTTCCTTAAAGGTTTTTGATCTTATCTTTCTAATACTAATGTCCTGATAACAGAGAACAATTTACTACATATTGCTGTCCTAAAATTAGCACATTCATTTGACTGACAATGCTGGTGCACATTGGTGCTCATTGACTAATAAGCCTTGTCATCGAGCCTGGTGTGGGCAAAGTATTACTGGATTTTCTGATTATAAACCCAGTAATACCTTGGAATTTAGACTAATGGCTGCTGTATGGTAATAGGTGCACCCCATTTTTCATGGATCATGTACCATGGGCTGTTTAAGTGGTGAAATGTGAGAGTATTATACTCCTCTGTCTACCCCTTTGAGAAAATACAGGTGTGCTATTATGTAATGTACATTGGAAGTACATTGTACATCTCATTTTAACACATGTAAGCTTACATAGAGATGTGGTTTGATTAATCCAAGGCTCTGAAACCAGTTATATTTCTAAACCGGATTCGATCATTGACCCCAAACCTAAATCAATATCGGTTAAAGGTTGTACTTAAACGGTTTTTACCGGTTTATGCGAAGTGCCGGTTTTTCACGAATTTAGGTTTTGGTAGTAACAATTAACCGGTTAAAACCGACTTTATTATTATTTTACCGCGTTTTCGTCCCGCACTGGACGCTCACTTTTACAAAGTTTTCAGACGCAAGTGTAGTTTCCTCGTCATACGAAAACATAGAATAAATTCTATTTGATTTTTCTTCCCATGATAAACAAATGTTTTAAATATGGTATACAAATAATTATTATTACGTCTTCGTTATAAGGCACGTCAAATCAGTACGAATAAACTAACAACAATGGTTGAGAATTGAGAATCGTATGCGCCCATTGCGATGCTTTGGCGTAAACATGTCGAAACAAGAATTTACCCGATTCACTCAAGTTTATTAAGGAGGTAATATGGAATAAACTGGTTAATTTGGAAGACAAAACCGTTCGTACCAAAGTAACCGGTAAACTTTATCATTTGGGTTAATTATAAACCGTTCAGCTGTTTAACCGGTAAATGAAGGAGCGATATATATACCGGTATTTAATCGAAATTAACCGGAATTTTTTAACCGGTTCCGCGCCTGGGATTAAACATAATACTCGGAAGTGCTGCTTGTGGCTTTGCATAATAGATACAGCTTCTGTCATCTGTAAAAAATTGTATTAGAATTTAGTATTTCTACTCCAATTGATGTTTGTAAATTTAAGAAATGAGTATGACCGTGGGATATATTTTTTACATACATGTACATATTAGCAATTTCTTTTCTCACTAATGATAATCATAATATAAATTTTGTAAACATTGTAAATATATTACATAAATGTAATAATCCTTGCATCAGTAATATACATGGAGTATTGTTGGAATGTCCTTCAAAGAGCTCAAGAAAGTGAATATCATCATTCTTTATATAATTTGTTGTTTCAGGTCGCTTTACTGGAGAAAAACTTGAAAGAACTCAAGAAAGAATACCAGTTACAAAAACTTTCCAGCAAACCATAGTCATTCCAAATACAGGCCATAGTTCAAGATTGCTTGATTAAAAATTTTTATATATAATAATTTATCTTGATTAGTATGATAATTATTTATTACTATACTATTTAGACTCTCATAGATTAAGTATAAATAAATTCATTCAAGTATGAAGTTGTAATTTAATATAATATTTTAATGATATTTAGGACATCTCCACACACAGCCATTCGATCCCAAACTGAGCGTCAAGAGAGCTTGTGGTGTGGAAACCAGATGGCTGATAAACTACATATACATATAAATATATATTGAAATAGTTTTTTTTACACCCAGACAAAACAAATACCTGTACTCATCACACAAATATTTATTCTTGGTGGGAATCGAACTCACGACCCCCGGCGCAACAGTCAGGTTCGCTAACCATTGCACCAACGGGCCAGTCTTTTTTCAAATTTTTTCAAATTTCTTTAATAATTGTTGTTTTCATCATATCTTATCATAATTTGCACCACAACATTCAGGTCTTTCACATGTTGTAGAAGACCTACCATGTTTGCCATATAAAGGCTTTAGTTATTTACACATCTTATACCTGAATTGGTATTTCAAGCTACAAAATTTAATTTATGTATCATCATACCTTCGTTGTAGAATTATTGCATTTTAATTTATCCATGTAGGATATTGTTTAAAAATTGCAGCCTCAAACTTCTGCTATGCATAATATAAATTATTTTTATCATGTTATTAAAGTAATTCGAAGCACAATAAATGATAAACAATTTTCCCTTGTTATATCCATGACCATTAATTCCTGTTATCATGTGCTTATTAATGAATGGCTCGGTTAAGAATCTCTAAAAGCGATAAAGTTCACATTGAAAAAAATATCTCTTGATTGTTCTTGTCTATTGTATCTGCCGCATTGCGAAGTATAATCTGTTGTTTATAAACTATCGATTTTCGCTTTCGGTGTAACTACTGACGGGTGTATTCCGCGTACTTATCTGTAAAAATCCATATTAAATAAATAAAAAGTGATGGATGAAGAGTATAGCAAAATTGTAAGTAGTCATAACATTTACGTACTTACCATTTGCAATGCAAAACAACATTGCGTTGCTCAGTTGAAATAAAAGTTTATTTTTAATTTGCTTTCTGAAATATCCTTGGCATAAATTTTTAAGGGTGTTCGAACCTAATGTTGAAATTTTCACTGTTCAGTTACTATCGCTATGCGACGAAATGCCCGACGCTAATTATCTATGATGCTTTATGTATCGATTTAATTAAAGGGTGTGGTACGCAAGTTATGCCCTACAATAAGGAGTTTTACATTATAAGCTACAGGGAGCGAAAATTATCAGTGATTGACAGTTGAGACTTAAGTAGTTCGTTTGGAACTACTAAGTCGTTTTTGAGGGGCGAAATGGATGAGGCGTTGTGGGAATCTACACTGTATCAGCTGTCTCATCTGTTACATCATCATATCAAACAACTCGATTTCAAGCCAAATCCCATAGAAGATATTGTTGTATGCGTTGTAGACATTTCTTAAATACTGGCATGTAAATTGTAATATGGTTCCTCAACACGATTCCTTTTCTCAAGCTTGTTAACTGTTTATGAGTTACTCAATGGTGTAGTGTTATTTGATATAACCAGGGGTTTATGATCTAGTTACAAATTTTAGACCAACACCTAGAACAAATAGGCAATTGGAAATTCATACACTCTGTTGGTCTATGATTCTACCTTTTTGTTTTTTTTTAAATAATTATCCCTGTTTTGTAGGTGGCATGAAACACACATAGAGAAGTACACAAACACCCAACACTACTGATTATCCAAATTTGTCATTCAAGTATTTGGTTGGCTTGGCCAAGAATACTATACGCCAATTGTTTATTCGGGGTAAATTAGTATTGTGATTGTTGTGCAAAATGAATAATAATCACAGGCTATTTACCAACCTAATTCTCTCATACAGTCATGGTATTAAAAATGCTGAAATGCATGTAAACCTACAGACGGCAAGGGAAGATCCATTGGTACGTGAGGACACTTAGTTTGAATTTCAACACACTGTTATATGCTCAATAAATTATTATTAAACTCTGAAATAAACTTTTTTGCAGGACAAGTTTTTATCGACAAGGCCTCCATATGATGCACCAGAATGGCAGCACTTGTACTGGACGGTACAGAATGAGATGCGCATGGAAACACTAAGAAAAGGAAATCAAAATGATATAAAAGATTGTGATGTACCAAACCAGGTTGTACGCGAGAGAACCTCATTATCATATGAGATTAACCTTCAGCGCTCATACCTGCACTATGCCAGGAAGGAGCTTTCATATGAAGAGGTGACATTATTAACTACCAAGAGCATTTTATTGAGACACATTGTTAGGTGCATTAACAAATAAGGTTGTAGTGTAGTGTCAGTATAGAAGGCTATAGAAAGGGAGGGAAAAATCTAAAACAATAAATTCATTTCAAACCAAATATTTTATTAGAATGTTACCCATAGTATGACTCCTATTCATGGGTTCAAAGTAGTGGGCAAATAGTGATCCTTTGTTGAATGGAACTGCCAGTTTTATCAAGTGCCATTTGTGCACC